>VDFB02269729.1:49119-62822 GCA_007258455.2 Sequoia sempervirens | reverse complement strand
AAAGGAAAATAGGGCCCAATCTAAATTTTGGTTTAGTGTTTTGAGTTAAATGGAATAAAATATTATTTTTTAAAATTATTATTCTTGGTGTGTGTATTTTCTCAATGAATGATAAATTTCTTATGAGTTTTTTTGCTCTATAAATTTATTATTTTTAGTATGCATAAATACCTAGAGTATCTTGTGGTTGGTGTGGAGTTGTCAAACCTAGTATTATGAGATTTATGTCCTAACAGCATAGATTCACATTGTTGTATAAACTAACTATTGGACTTGCAACATAGTTCTTTTTTACTTGCAGCTAAATACTTTTCTTGTTGCAAGAGTCCCAAGCCTCTACAAGGTTGTGTAGGCTGATTTTAGCAACACAACCTCCCTTCTCCACCTATTGGTTCTAGTTTCGATAGGTTTTTGGGCGCTAATGATAGGGGTGTGTGCCATCATTCTTGTGTCTGTTCATTTCCAAAATATAGCTATTATAAAAGAACATGGCTTGCTCCAAACAATAGTCTTTCACCTAATTGTGTAGGAGGTTAAATTTTAAGATGGGTAAATGCAATAGAATTATTTTCTTCTATACATGTACAATCTTACTAGTATCGTGCAAGACAAAGGTCATGGATATGGGAGAAGGAGAACTAAAAGCTAAAACAAATTAAAAAATGCATTTGTAAGGGGAATAAATTATCTAATAAAATAATTATTTTAGATTAATGGATTTGAATTAATTTTAAGATTAAATATAAATTTAAATAAATAAAGTAAAGTATTTACTTAGATTTTGGAGTGAAGAAACTGATTAAAAATGTTTGATATAAATTTTCATCTATTAATTAGGCTCTATATCTAAATGAATGTTGGTAGTGTGAACAAGGTTTAGTATCTAACTATTTTATTCCCTATATTTGGTCTAACTTGTGCAGTTGCATCATGTGTATAATTTTGTTTGTTGCAAAATTTTAGCTATATTGCATATTCATCACTAACTATGCTTGTATTTAAGAAAGTGCGATAATAAAGAGCATTGTTGGAGGCCAATTTTGTATAAAAGGGTGAAGCCACATAAGTGGTTTACACTTTTGAAGAGGAAGGAAATTTTGAATTTTTCCCATTCCTCATATCAAATGGGTTCAGCCGAACCCTGAGGTTCGACCGAACCATTTAGATGGTTCGGTCGAACCTTAATGTTCGGCCGAACCCCTGGTTCAGCCGAACCAATGAAATCCCCTATTAAAAAATCATACTAGAGTGGGTTCGGCCGAACCTAGGTTCGGCCGAACACTTTTAGTATGGCTAAAAAAAAAAAAGCTTTCATTTAATTGATTTTTTAAATTGCATGGATTGGTGGTTCGACCGAACATGGGTTCGGTCGAACCCTAGTTCGACCAAACCTTTCCAAGATACCCCTCAGTTCCCATGTCCGGACTATTTCTAGCACCTGCTTCTCTAAGCTCGATTGAAACGAAAAATGGAGAAGATCTCAAAACTCCAATCATAATTCTGGGGTCCCCCAAAACCTGAGCTGGGTCCAACTTAATATAATTTTAGTATGTTTTGATTATATTATTCATCTATTTTTAAGTTTTATTAAATATAGGTTTTTCTCAATTTAAAACAAAACTCTCTCCTCTGTTCTCGGGCACGTGGAAAAATAGAAGATTATCAAAAAAAAAATTTAAAATATGATAAACTGTGATATTGGAGCCCTGATCCAAACAAAAAAAAAATTGATACATACAAGAAAAGTTATGCGTTATACGGTCGTGCTATGTCTGAATTATAATTTGTTTGAATTCGAAACTTGATTAAAGAAAAAATATTCAATATAAAACTATCTAACCAAGTGGAAGCACTAGATATCAGAGTTAAATCTAAATTTGAAAGAATTGGAATTTATCTTTCAAGGAAAAAAGTTAAGGCGCTATACAGCAGGGCGCTACTTTTAAAATGTTGTTTTTGAAAACAATGGGGAGATGGAAAGCGTTTAGTGCAATCTGATTCCAAAAAAATTGAAAAATATTTTTGTGAATCTACGTAATAAAAAATACGACAAGATTCCCCTAGTTTGCATCATCTCTCAAATTTTTACTAGCGACCGCTATAGGTGCCCTAAATTCGGAGATTGTGTTAAAAAAAAATATCAGTGTCCAGTTAGGCCAAAAAGTGTAAACCACTATTGTGGGATCACCCAAAAGGAAAAGCATTTAAATTAATGATAATTAGGTCTTTACCTGATGATTTGACAAAGTTGAAATATAAAAAAGTTGAGAATAATAAATGTTGATTGGTGAATTTTGTTGAGCCTAAGGTTTCAACTAACTATGATTCCTATTGGAAGAGGGGAATAAGCAACTTTTAGCTCCATACTCTCATAATAGATTCCAAGAATTACCAACCACCTGCTCAAATTCCCACAACCAAGAGAAGAACATCATACTCCCCTTCTGAAGTGGGTGAGAGCTACAAATAGATTATCTATTATGTATTTAATGAAAGTTGTGAATGAACTATGCTACCTCTTCAAGACAATGACCTAAGGTGACATATTTAAATACACAACCCTAGATGCATGTAATTTAGAATATTTGGTGTGCATACTAATGGATAACAATTGTATCATAAGTTATTGGCCTTAAAAAGCGAAAAAAATAAAATTTGAAACTAAAGCATCAAATTTGAACAGATTCTTATGTAAGAACAAAATTACATATACAATCCATTCTTAAAAACCAAAAATTTAAAAAAATTACCTATTAATATTTTGAATTAAATGATTTAAGGTAACAAAATAAAAAGTTCCAATTAAAAACAAGAGCTGCAGAGTAGCGAAGTTCCTACCTAAATGTTCAAGAATAGTCCTATTTTAATTTGTTGTGTCTACTAAGTTTTGGAAACAATGTTGATAATATAATAAGTTTACAATTATAATCTTGAAATTTGTCAATTTTTTGGTTTATATTATAGTTGATAGTGTTGTAATATTTGCACTAAATGTTGAAGATTGAGGAACTTTGTGATTCTACATTAAATGTTAGCTTTCTATCGAGTACATTTTATCACATTTAATGTCATGGCATAAAATGGAAATTGCAAAGTAGATGATTTTTTACAATACAAACAACAACACACCTTGAAAAAATAATGATTATGAATAAATTAGGGAAAAACCAAATAATAGATACATAAATGCAAGTCTTCCTCTAATTATAAACACTTGAAATTTATAACTATGGAAAGTCTTGTTATTATTTGTTGTGTTCGCTATGTTTTAGTAACAGTGTTGATAGAACTAAAAATTAATGTTTTGGTTCTATCGAGACATATCCCTTTGTTAGAAAATGAACCACTAACACAAAATATCTAGGCTAAATAAATAAACAATCAATTGCACAATGGGTATATGGTGAATTGGGCTTTGTTCAGAATTGTCAAGAAATCAATTAGAAATAAGTGTAGGAAAATGAAATAGAAGTAAGTAAACATTGAACACATTAAATTTATATAAATTATAAAAAAGAAAGTAAAAAATATAATAATTTTTTTATATATAATTGAATATATTTGTCTTTTGTACTAATCTTGAGCACATAAATCATCTTGAAAATATAACAATGTATGCAATGAACATAATAAATTGTAGATAGTAATGTCCATTTTTAAACAAAATTGTAATTTTAAAAATATTGTCGAACACTATCTCTACTATTCCTGCTCTTGGATTGCATTGCACCCTTTCTCCGCTGCAAGGATTGTCCTTGTCTTCATTCCTCAAACTTAGCAATGAATTTGAGTTGTTTATGTAAGAGTTACTTTATAGTTATTTTTTATTCAAGAGTTATTTTATTTTATTTGCATTGTTTACTTTGTTAAGAGGTAGGCACTATTTTTTTTAGAATAGTAGTTTTATTTTATTTACTTACTTAAAAATTATTTTATAATTATTAAATTTAATATTCTCTTGCAAAAACCTCTCAATTTTCATTTTGTGTATAGGTAAAATCCCAATCCACGGGCTGTTGCAATTGTAATTATTAACTAGCATATACCCTGCTGTGACTATAATTATTAACTAGCATATATATCTTCAAAATAATCTAATGTACACCAAAAGATATCTCTTAAGACAAAAACAAAAGCCACAAAAAATAAAAACATTAGCATGGATTGATAAGACATATTTTAAAAAGAAAATTATATGAAAAAATATTAACCACACCACAATACAACAATTCACAGATCAGATGGAATGAGTTCAAGTGATGAGCATTACTAGGATTCCAAAACAACACCCCAGGTTCAAACTTAATCAACACACTCAAGAGTGCAATGCCCTCAAAACTGTAACTGTCTATGGAGGAGATTCACACACTTGCCACCAAAATGTCTGGTTGCAAATTTAGAAATCTCAAAGCTCTCTTGAAGATGGTATGTTGTAAACACAATCTCAAAAATTCACTGCAATTGTTTAATCCAGTGAAATGTGGTATACCATTATCTATTTCCTCTAATAAAACTATCACATCAAAAATAAAGAAAATTCTTCAAATCTTTCAACAATTCTCATTTCATCTAACATTATCAAAAAAAATTCATAAGTTTTCCAAAATTTATGCAGATTAATTATCTTGAAAATACCATGAATCATAAAATTTCGGCCTCGCTTAAAATATAAATGATTCCATACTTTTGAACCATTGATTTTCCAAATCTGAGGAAATTCATGTTAGTGTGTTGCTTTTTGCCTAATATCATCCTCAAATGAATAAAATATTCACAAATTTAATTAAGAAAATCTGTGAAGAGAAAATTAAGTACGATTAGATCTTACCGATGGCACAACCTTATGGGAGATTCAAACAAATTTGTTGTAGGAAAACCGTCAGCAAAAAAGAGAAAGGAAATAAAATATAGAACTTAAATGAAGTGCCCAACATTTGAAATGTTGTACCTATTGAAATCCCTCCACTCAAAGATTCTCCAAATTTTATCATTTATGGCAACAAAATAGAATTATGTAGCATTAACTAACAATCTTTGAAATACTTACTCTTCCACTCTCATCAATTGCGTAATTCCAGTCATTGCCTCTTCCACTCTCATGAGCCACTACCTCTCCACTCTCATCATTCAATATTTATTGTTCACGTAACAAGCGGTAGCAGTAAAGATTCAGTGAGATTTAATCTATCTAGTTGTCCAGTAATGATTTATTTTTTGAGAGATTGAAGGAAGGGTTTTTCTATACACGAATGTCTCACATCCTATTGCTCTGATTGTTTCCATGTAAAAATTAACAATTTTTAATTTTCACTTTGTCATGATATTTGCATTTCTAGATGTGAAAAATTAAAATAATAATTGCAAAATAAAAATGTTATGTTCAATTCCGTCTTATCGCCTAAATTTTTTTAACCAATGATATTCAAGAAAAAAATTCAAATATAATGTATAAAAGAAAATAATCAATTTTGATTGGTTGCAATTTAAAACATTAATCATTAGTTACTAATATATAATAAGTAAATAAATGCTTAGAATGAAGAATAAAATATAAAATAATAATTAATTGTGGGAGAATAGAAAAATAATCTTTGAAGAGTTAAAAAATTCCTTCAAAAAATTAAAATATTTTATTATAATCTTTGTGGTAGAAAAATGCTTTGAAAAATGTCCCACAAAAAAGTTTATATCAAAGTTTTTTGAATTTGTAATTATTAAAAATTAACAATTTTTAACTTTAGCTTTCAAACATTGAAAATACCCATTAAAATGCATTGAAAATTTGAGCATTCCTAAAAATCTGTCCTTATGGCTCAAAATTGTTTAGCCAATAAAATTGAAGAAAAATAATTTTCAGAATTTGAAAAGTTAAAAATCATGCAATTTAACTTTAAAAAAATAAAATATAATGTATTAAAATTAAAATATAATATATGAAAAATAAAATAATGAATTTTGATTGGCTGCAAACAAAACATTTAATCACTAGTTAAGATCAAAGTTGCCTATAAGAACTAATAATTAGCCGATAGGCTATTCTATGTGGGGGAACCCCACCGGCATTTCCCCTAGTCTGACGCCGGCAGGAACCCCACAAATTGCCGTAAAGCCAAAACATCCGTTCAGCGGGTATTTTGTGCCATTAATGACTAAAAAGGCGTCGAACTCATTGATGTTGTCTTGAACGTTGTGTGCAAGGTAATCTTTAAGCCCCTCAATTGTCTTACTAACCCTACTAACCCTAGATCTGAAACACTGATTTTATTTTTTCTCTACTTACTTCTTTTCCCCCTACTTGTAGGGTTTCAGGTGTGCCATTCTCTGGGAGGAGGCAAGGGATCTGAAATGGGGACGTTGCTTATATCAAAGATTAGAGAGGAGTATCTTGATCGCATGATGATGACGTTCTCCGTGTTTCTGTCTCCAAAGGTGTCAGACACAGTCGTGGAGCCCTACAATGCCACTCTATCCGTGTTCCCATCTCCAATTTGTGCGTGTTAAATTTTAGCAACCGTGTGCGGAACCACATTGTGTAGTATTTGAGGTTGCAATTCTTTTCAATTTCCGTGTATAGAGTTTTAATGCTGATGAATGACATTTAGATCTTTCTGGTTTGTGAAATTCTCTATAGGCAGTTTGTTTCAGATGAGTTCATTGAATGGTTTAAAATGTTGGAACTTTTTAAAATTTCTGTGTTGTTTGAAATGTAGGTCTTTTTCTTGTTTCTTTGTAAGTTTTTTAAATCTTTTGTGAACCCATTTTCAGTTTAGAGATGTAGATCTTTTGAATGTGCATGTGCACAATTTGTCATTGATGAAACATATTTTGCTATTGGAGATCTAGATCTTTGCAACATCTGTGTACACAATTTCTACATCTTTTGAATGTGGGCGTGCAGAATCTTGTCTTTGATGATACGTGTACTGTTGTTGGATATGTAGACCTTTGCAATTTTTGTGTACACAATTTATCTTTTATGAAATATGTTGTGGGGTTCAAGATGTAGATCTTTACAATTTTTGTGCACACACTTTTGTCTTTGCTGAACTACATTCTTTTGGTTCAAGATAAGAGATTTTTTTAATTTTTTGTGCACACACTTTTGTCTTTGCTGAACTACATTCTTCTGGTTCAAGATAGAGATTTTTTTAATTTCTGTGCAATCAGTCTTATCTCTGTTGAGTTATACTACATGGTTTAAATGTCATTTTCAGTTTCTATGTACAGAAAATTATCATTGATTAATGAAATGTAAGCCTTTTTTTAATTTCCATGCACCCAATTTCATTGTGTGGTTTAAAATGTAAATTTTTTAGTTACTGTGTACAGTAAATTATCGTTGACGAATGAGACTTATTTTTTCAATTTCTAGTTTCTCTGTACTCTAAAGAGTCTTTGATAAACCACTTTTTGTGATTTTAAATTTTGATCTTTTTAATTTTCCGTGTACAAGTTTTAAGTCTTTCCTGAATAAAGTTGGTATTTTTTGTTGGAGTACGGTAATTTCTATAGCATTGCCAAACATTAAATGTTACTGGCAACAATATTAAATAAATGTTCTAGTGAATTCTGCAAGCTAAGCTGTTCTAGAGATTTCTAACACCTAACTGATAAGAAATAGATGATGTTATTAAATGTTTTATGTCGGTGATGGGAACTATCTCGAACCTCCTTCTAATGTCTATAGACCTCCATAAATATAGATATATTCTGGAAGCTTCCCTGAAGCTGGATGAAAGACTTGTTTTTGTAAAAAGGAAAATGTTACTATGTTTGGGGATGAATGTATGAATCAAAGAGCATCGGCAGCTCTATTTTTGGCATCAATGAAAAACACTGTTCAGTTTCTAACACAAAACTTTGTTCTACGTTAATCTTCTTACTGTATGTTGTGTTTCATTTATCTAACATTTTTATGTTTTGTATTTCTCTACTTACAGTTTATCATTGATGAACTATATTGGGTGGTTAAAATTTCAATGTTTGTTTGAATTTCTATTTTATCTACGATGAAATATATTGTGGGTTTCTGACATGGATAGCTTTTTAATCTGTTGAAACAGATTGTGTGGTTTCAGACATTGATATTTTTCATTTATCTTTGATGAACCATAGAGATTTTGATCTTTTTCAATATTCATTGAGTAATTTAATCCTGAACTACATTGTATTGTTTGAAATGTTGTATTTTTCAATTTGTGTACTCAAATTCATTTTGACAGATATCAGTCTTTTTTATTTTAGCACCCATAATTTTAATCTCTTTTTGATCTTCAAATTTTTTTACTAAATTTTATATCCTTTTAATTTCTGTGTGCATACTTTTTATATGTGGTTTTGAGACAATGTAGATATCTTAACTTTACACAAGATTTTCTTTGACAAACTACGTTGTGAAGATTTTATTTGACAAACTACGTTGTGTGGTTTAAGATGTAGATCCTTTTAATTTTTGTTTAATGTGGAGATGTAGTATTTGAAAATCTATCAGCTGTTTGTTTCTTTGTTGAGCTCTTTGAATGATTCAGATCTCTTTCATTGTTACTTACATACCATGTTTATCTTTTATTTTTGATGATTATTTTTTTAGTGAAGTGAGAAGGGCTTTTGTGGGGTTGTATTTATTTGGTACAATCTTCACTTAATAAAAAAATGTTGAACAGTTGATATTAATGGATTCGTTATCAAGGGTTGTGGGTCTTCATTGTCAAAAAAAAACTAATTGTGTGTTTGGAAAATTTAAAAGTCTGTGAGTCTGAGCAAGATGTTACATAGAGAGCTACAGGGATCTAGCCCATGTTAGTAGGGATGTCCAACTTTATTGGAAAAAAATAGCCCATGTTAGTAGGCATGTCCAACTTTATTGGAAAAAAATAGATGTGTGTTTGAGCAATTTGTAGAAGTGGAATAAGGATTGAATTCTTTGTTGTTAAAGAAGAATCTGAATTTGGTTATGAACCGTGAATAGAGCAAGATACTCTCAGATAGTTGATCGACAAAAATAGTCTCTTGTGGTGTGGCTTATCACAAACACCCCTTTCAACATGAATCATTGAGCATTATGAACAAGTTTATCTGCTAGACATACATGTGTTGCATGAATACATGATGGCAAGGGCATAAAAATAGGAGTGTGTTTGAGCTTGACGTTATAGACAGTTATAGGTATATAAACTAGGCGGTGTTAGGAGTGGGTGTGCAACTTTATCGGGAAAAGTAGTGAAAAAGGGTAATTAATCGGTTTGTGCCTATCGGCTATTCCGTTGCTCATTGAATATTGTGCAACTGCTAGTAATAAACAATTTGAAAAAAACATATATAAAAGATACACATTTCTCATGTTGAGGCGTTCCATGTTGAGATTTCGTATGATTCAGACAACTGAAATGTGTGGTGTAGATTCACTCCCCCACTTGGAATGCCTTCCCGAGACCTTGGACGGCAAGTCCACCAACGCAAGAGTTGTCTCGACCACTTGAGGCAATTCTTAAAATAAAGAATGGAGTTAAAATAGAAAAATGCACCCAACTCCACGGCACTTTACCTAAATTTGAGCCAGACAAAAATCCAGTGCGCTATGACGTGCTTCTCACGGATGAAAAGACGAGAAACCAAAACTAGTATCAGATCTTTGCTACGTGTCAGAACATAACTATTGGAAATGACCTTTATGGCCGGCCATTATCTGCTCTCCACAAAGCAACCGCCCTGGTTCGAGGGCCGCGTGTAACATTTAGAAGAAAAGTTAACCAGGAGATATTTGAATTTAACGGCAGAATGCAATCAAACAGCTTCCTCACTTGTATTAATGGAAAGGTCAAATCTTGCATGTTTATAGGGTAGCACTTGGCTGAATCTCCATGCTTAATAGACCACACGTGTAGCGTGTATATCACACCATTACAATTTATAATCCAAGGTGAAATCTGTTTGTGGTGTAGCATCAATCGGGGGAAGGCTCTGCCAGGTTACATTTTCTGTTTGGGCAAGATCCGTGTTTTGTAGATCCAGAATCAGTGCACAAAGAACCACAAATGTAATCTAGAAGAAAATATATATAGTTGTAATTCTATTCTACAAGATTGAACGTGAATTGGGTTCTCGTAGATTTTATTTAGCTTTCTAAGGTTTCTGTTGATACATTCGTTAGATCCAAGAGAACGGATTCATCATGGTTTGGCATCGAGAGAATGCAGTCAATGCCTATCTGGATTCTGTAAGGCTGGTAAGTAATCTTAGGTCAAACATTTTTTTAAGATTTCAGAAATCAGGTAGTCCTTTCTATAAACTGCAGTGCATCTAATAAAAAAATTTCACGGGCTGGACAAGATGTTCTCATGATCTTTTGCCTGCTACAAAATGCTTTAGTCAATTGAACTAATTCTCCTGACGCAGTTAAAACATTATCTCTAACAGATCTCTATAATAGCCATTGCATGAAGATTCTATTTCTTTAGTTTGTTGCGCAAACATATTTTTTTACATATTATCAAAGATCTTACCACCTAAAATTCGTCTTGTTGAATATTAGTCTGTTATTCCATTTTATCTTCTATTTTATTTCTTGACAACTAATTTGACTGTGATCATAAAATTCATGTCTTGTTTCAAATATTATTCTCTTATTTCATTTTATCTTTCTTTTATTTCTTACAACTATTTTGTACTGCAATATTATATGATTTTGTGGGCTCACATTTTGGCAACACTAACCTAGATCTAATTCTGATTTGCAGTGCAAACAGATGAAATCCACATGCTTAAAGAAGATGGAGCCCCAGATCACTGAATTTATATCAGCAATGGCGGCGGGCATGAACGCACAGCTAATTGTGGAAGTCTGTTCTGCTGCATCACCGTCCACCGTTGGGCTTGCAGCGGCTGCACGGCAAACTGGGGGGCGTTTTATCTGCATTGTTGCAGAGGCCGAAACCCAAATGGAGATCTACAAGGCCGTTAAGGAACCGGGCTTGGAGAATACAACTGAATTTGTGATAGGAGATGCCAAAGAATTTCTTCCCAAGTACGCAAATGTAGACTTTTCTCTGATTGACTGCAAGATTGAAGACTATCCAGGTCTTTTGAAGCTCTTGAATGTGAATCCCACGGGGGCGGTGGTCGTTACCAACAATCTTTTTGATGGAAAACTCACGGCTCCGTGGGAGAAAAGCTTAGAGAAGAAGGTGGATGTTAAATCTACTACACTTCCCATCGGTAAGGGCATACAGATCACCAAAATTGGTAATAATATTCATGAATCCTCTGAGACTTCATTCGGAGAAAGTGTTGGTAGTGAGGATGGTGAGACAAAATCTTGTGCTTGTAATGCAAAAGGCTCTCGTAGTGACAAGAGAAGCAAGTGGATAGTGCAGGTAGACGAACGCACAGGTGAAGAACATGTATTTAGACTATTCACTCACAGATCTAAACCCCCCAGTAAGTCAGCCGGTCTGTAGATGAATGTATACTGGGATAAGCGTAGAAAGCCCACACTTAAGTTTTTCATTTTTGTAAGTTAGAGCATTAAACCTGTAAATTCTCACAGTGATGTCATAGGTGCCTTAGTCCAGCACCTTATATTCCATGTATGGACGTGTAAAGTCTCATTTCTGCTCTTGCATTTGTGATCTCTTTTACCTAATGTTTCTGAGTAAATAATATGTATTATAGTGTATATTTTGTGCAAATGACTTTTTTTAATGGGTCACAAATCTATATAATCTGCTCATCATTAGATTTATATGTTTTTAAGGATTCTATGAAAATATCACATTCATTATTTAAATATTATATTTTCCGGGAATTTTATTTTTATTAAAAAAATATAAATAATTTTTTATATTTTAATTTTTTATTCAATAATATTTAAAATAAAATAATTTTTTTTTATTAAATATGAAAAATCAATTTAATTTAATTAGGCAAAATACAAATAATTAATCATTATATCTCTTATATATTGTCATGAATAAATGTTACATCTCTAAATGGATATTACCTCTCACAATATTAAATTATTTCTTTTATGTTTAGATTTTATTATAAAATTTACTAAAAAGAAATTACACTAATGTTAGTTTTATATATATATAAGTTTTAAAGACTTTTTTTCACAATTCTATTCTTTTATTTCCTCTTTTTTATTTATTTTAAATGTCATTTTTAATCAATTAATAACAAGTTTATTAATATATAGTGGAAATATATTGTTTTAACTTAATAAAATATAGGAATTAAATTTTCATTTAGAAGAATATTTACGTTTTCCTATAAACTTAATAAGATATATATTAAATCATTAGAAATGATGGTTGAAGTAAGGTGTGTTCATACTCTTAAGTCAACCATAAGCTAAGCTAAGACAAAATCGAATTTTTATTCTAATTGATATTTTTGGCTACAACATACAAAGCTCAATCTAACCTTATTAGACCAAATCTTAAATAAGTAGGAAATAAATCACTATATCCTAAGTTTTATTGTGAAATGTGCTAAGTTCTAGTCATTATCCTAGAAATAGTGTTTTTGATGTGATATATAATGCAAATTCATAGGTTCATTCTACCATTTCTATGAGATTTAGGTGTCATGCATCATCATAATGGCTTATGATCACATGAAGTTCTTTTGTTGGAATTAGCATCTACTGCAAAAAGAGGGAAGAACTTTTTATACATTAAAACAATACTATAACTAAAATTACGTATATTCTAAGGTTGAAATTCATGTCATCCATTGAATCATCCCAATCAATATCTATAAATCAAATAAATATATAATTCTTAGAAGGTCTAAATATGATCCTATATCACATAGGGCCTCCAATATATCTTAGAACCCTTTATAGTGCACTTAAATTTGTCTAGTTAGGTTTTACCATAATATTTAATACTAAGCTCCCAATGAAATATAAAACTAATAGGTAGGTGAGTGATGGTCGAATGTATATAACTCGAGTATAAATAAAAATACAAAATTTTAATTTAATCAAAATCATCAAACTTATATAGCTTTAGTCCAAGATCAACTGAATTCGTAATTGATTTGAAACTCTTCATGTGACATCGTAGATTAAATCTAAAGTATAATTTCCTTGTGAAATAAATACGTCATCATTTAAGTGTTGAATAAAAAACAAACAATAGTGTGTGTTTCCAAGATGTGTTAGAGTCAAAATCATATGTCATATTTGAGCCATTATTTATATACATGAGATCATTTACTTAGAGAACCATGACAAGAGATTACTTTCTAGAACCTGTTTTAAATAAATTGGGATCAAAATAATTATTTTAAAAAGTCGATATCGAGTATAGATGCCAATAAAATATTAAATACAAATATAAGGTGTATGATTTAATACATACAAGGACTCTTTTTCTATTAAGATGTAATTTTTATTTTCTTCTATATCTAACTCATTAGGTTATGCTACATAGACCCCCTTATAGATATGCATAAATAAATAATAACTCCTTACATAAAAACTATTTAAAAGTTACATTAAAGGGAGATGTCAATGGTGGATAACTTTATTACATAATTTAGAAGATCCTTATCCTTAACATTCTTATGATTCTTTAGGCCAACCCTATGTTTTATTTGCAAGGCACATACTGGCCACCAAACACCGTCTTGGTCCTTAGTGCATAATGCATTATTTATTGCATCATTTTTAAAATATATCAAAACAATATTTTTAA
>VDFB02269729.1:0-45534 GCA_007258455.2 Sequoia sempervirens | reverse complement strand
AAAAATGACTTTAATGTACATAAATATTTAAGAAACCAATTCAAAGCACTTTGTCTTTAATTGATGAATTGAGAATATTGACTTTTATAAGCCTTTTCCATACACCCAATCAATATATTTATTTCTATTATTTTAATAATAAACAACTTACATTTCACCAAAAAGCATCATGAAAAAAGTAAATAAAATTATTTAAATAATAAAAAAAAAGTGTTTGTGTATCACTCTACTTGAATATCACATTCTTCAACTAACAAAAAGTCAATATCAATTTCACATCTCATTCTTCTAAATAATAATAAATAATTATCTTACTTTCTTTTCTAAATTTACTTTGACTATTAAATTGAATGATATTTAAGAATAACCTCTATGAAATATGAAAAGGCATAACACATAACATTCGCACCAAAGAAAAGTTTTTTGTTTCTCAGTGTGGGTGCTTGTTAGAAAAGATTTAAACAAATTTAGAAAATCCAGATCTTTTTTTGTATCAATATTTTTTTTTTTTAAATGATATTTATGCTCTTGATGTAAAGTAGATTATTCAAATGTATTCTTCCAACCAAATTTATGCTCGTGATGCCAAGTAGATTATTCAAATATATTCTTCCAACCAAATGAGTGTTGTTTGTAAAGACATACAATTTAGTAGATATTATTACTTTAAACATTGAAGCACAACAAGAAGAAAATACACATGTAAACATGTCTTTTACGTTCTATGATATGGATTGTCCTGCATTATGTACAAATTATATAATATTCTGAAGTTTTAAGATCATCTTTTTAGATATGCAATCGAGTGGTGACCCTGTATGTCTAGTTGAAATCATATTACTATGATTTTAAATGAACCACCTAAACAAATCAAAACTTAAGTGTAATGTTTAAACCTGATCACATTCTACAGATTTCTTTTTTGATATCAATATAAAAAAAAAGGTTAATGCAATGATATCTATGCTCTTGATGTCAAGTAGATTATTCAAATATATTCTTCCAATCAAATGAGTTTAGTTTGCACAAAACATAAGATTTAGTTGATAACATGTCTTCTACGTCCTATGATATGAATAGTCCTGCACCATGTACAAACTATATAATGTTCAGTTTTAGACCATGTTTCTAAGTCTATAATCAAGTGATCATTCCTTACATTTAATTGATATGATATTAATGCGAACCACTACAAATCAAAACTTAGAATATGCTGTTTAAATCTGATCCTGTTCTACAAATTTTTTACCGGGTTACATCTGTGTTTCATCACTCGGAATTACATCTGTGTTTCATCACTCGGAATACATGTTCTTCGCCTGTTTGTTCGTCCACCTGCACTATCCATTTGCTTTTATTACATGATTTTATCTCAGGGCTTGCGGCTCTAGCCATGTCATTCAGTTCCCTTTCAAAGGGGAAATCATGAATTTTGTTCCCAATTCTAGTGACCTCCATGCCTTTGCCGATGGGAAGAATGGTAGATTTAGCGCCCAGCTTCTTCTTAATGCTCTTGGGAAAGGCAGGTGTGGCTTTTCTATCAAATATATTGTTTTCAATCAACACAGAGCGAGAGGGATTTAAGTTCAAGTGCTTAAACAGGTCTGCACAGTCCTCGCTCGTGCAGTCGACCAGAGAAAAATCTACATTTTTATACTTAGATAGCAACTCGGTAGCATCTCCAATAACAAATTCGGTAGTGTCATGGAAACCCACTTCGTTTAGAGTCTTGTGGGCCTCTGTTAGGGCTTTGGCTTCTGGCAGAATGCAAACGAGGCGGCCGCCAGTCTGCCGAGCTGCAACTGCAAGCGCAATGGTCGAAGCTGCTGCACTTGTGCCCCACCATACTTGTACAATAAGCTGTGCATTCGTGCCTGCTGCCAAAGCTGATATCAACTCGGTGCTCTGTGGCTCTGTACTGTTGAAGTCCATGGATTTCCCTTGATTGCACTACAAGTCAAAAATCTAGTAGATTATCATCTGATTTTAAAGTTTTTTCAGTTAATTAGAGATGTATCTTAATAAAAAAAATGTATAGTCAAAATTAATTTGGCTTAGTATTAAGTGGCTTTCGAAAGGAAACAGTCAAAATAAATAAGACCCAAAACAACAACAACAGTGTTATATAGCACAAATTTAAAATTTAATCAAGATATAAAAATAATTAAACAATAAAAATTACACGCACTAAAAAGAAGTTTATATCCTGTTAAGAGTTAATTCATCTTCTATCAGGTTTTTATTTTTCAAAGAGATTTTAAATGGGTGACAATAATGTCATCTTTCTTTTCTAATCATAAAATAATTTTTACTATAAAATATTTAATAATTAATAATATTTGATCATAATTATTAAATATATATAGGTGATTTTTAGAAAAATCTTGAACTTTTTTCATATAAACATCATTTATATAAAATAAGTTTTAAGTGAATTATTTATGTACATGAAAGATGATTTCATGTGAACTACTCATTGAAAAAAAGATTGATTAAATTAAACACCTTCCAACATCTCTAACAACCTTCAAACCAAACACTTTCCAAGATTCTATATGTAATAGACCTCCAAATCTAGACCCCCAAACCAAACAGCTTCCAAACTTCTATACATAACAAACCCTCAAACCGAACACCTTTGAAGATTCTCTGCTCACATACCTCACAATACCAACACAGAAAAAAGGGCATCCACCACCCTTTGGGGAGATTGAGTATAATAAGTGGACATGTTAAGAATAAAACCTGGTGTACCAATCAACTCTTTAAAACTCAATTTACAACTCTTACTCCTAGTTTCTGAAATAGATCTGTCTCCACCATTAATAATGAAACTTTGACTGAAAAATTACAAAACTTCGTAATCTTATACACTGATAATATTACCTCCAACCTATTCAATAGTTATGTTTAAGTTCATATTATCTGTAGGAGAGAGAGAGAAAACAAAATTGCTCACCAGCTTTACTGTGTCCAGATAGGCATTGATAGCACTCGCTGCATGCCATTCCATGATGAAGCCTTGTCTCCTTATCTTGTTGGCCTCGGCAATACCAATAACCAGATATCAAACAATATCTATGGAAGCCTTGGAAAATTAGAACATCTCAGGAGCTGGAATCTGCTTTTAGACGAAGGCATCGACGTTTCAATTTATAGCACAGAATCTTATCTACACAAGACAAAATATCTTCATCATTATAAAAGAATATGATCGTGGGCTGCTGCAGACACCGAGACATCCTGCAGTAGACCAGAAAATACTTGTCGCAGACACCATATCGAACTTTTCAGATCATTTATCATTTTCATTCCTCACGGGAAACGTGTACATTAACTTATAGTATAGAATCTGTATACTTTTCCCACAATCTTTTTCCAGCAGTGCCAATAAATGATGTATAGAAAAATGCCTTTCTCTGCATCCATTCACTGCATTAGTTCTTTTGCATCCAGGAAGCTTTATTTATTATTTCTTTGCATAGAGAATTCATGTAAAATACAGAAGGTTGTATGGCTGTTGGGGCACATGTCTGAAGTCTTCAGCAACACCTGGAGCAAATAGATTCCCTGTCATTTTAATGTGCATTATTTAAACATGGTTTATATCTTCATAATGGAAGCTCCCCTTGCAGGACCCTGGCAAGAGAGAGGACCAGTAACTATGAGGATAACTTTATAACATTTATATTCTTATTCTTATTTGGCAAGTAGAATGATTTTCAAATCGGTATAGTATTTTAGGGTCTATATTATTAAAGTGAGATTATATGAGTTACATTTGTGTAAATTGTTTTAAAAATTTAAAAAAAATAGTTTCAGTATTGTTGAGATTGTAATGTACTGTTTGGATTTAAATGTTAAAAATAATTTAATTTTAATTAGTATTTATGGCTTTAGGAAAACTCATCGTCGGAAAATTCATCGTCATGATAAATTCATCTCGTGGAAAATTCATCTCGCTGCCAGCAATTCATCGCCGTGGATAATTTGATTTATGATAATAAAAAAGAAAACATTTTTTAGTATATTTTATTTTATTCTAGTAAATCAATTATACAACAATATCAGTCATCTCTATTATTAATGGGGTGGAAATTATTCTTTTACAAAGGTGAATTGCATGTAGTGAATTGTTGACAGTGTTCATGTATTTTTAAGATCTAAATGTGTTGTTGAGATTTAAATTTCATTATATGATTAATTATTTTATGATATGATTTGTGAACAGAGTACTTTTTTGTCTATTTTGTATAAGGTGGACCTTAAACCTTAAAGCTAATGTTTAAATATTAAACTTGTAAATTAAGTTGCTACAAAAAAAATTATGTCATTAGAATCACATAAATATCTGAGTATATCTTATTGTATTAGGGTATCCCTCTCAAACGTGTGGAATTGGTATTTAAACAAGGTAAAAGAAAATATTCTTCTTCTTTTTTTAACTCCCTAGGCCTATTCAAGTTGTTAACAAAATCCTATTGTCCAATCATGTCTACATCTTCTCATATTGGCTTCCTTCTAAGGTATGTCATAAACAACTCACTCAAGTCATTAAAGATTTTTTATTGGCTAAATACGGTAAGTTTAGAGGATGGTCAATTTCCTCTTAGCTCCACTAAATACAATCTAAAGACAAGTATGGTCCTAGATCCTAGACCCTTACAAACAAGGCATAAATTTAATAATAAAGTGGATTGTCCAAACACTTCATGCAATGGCCCCATCAAAATCACCAATCTAACATATAATCCATATTGCGAGCATGAAAGGCTATTAGGCTTAGATCAATTAGGAAGAACAAGATTCTTATGGCCAAATATTTCTAGCCTCTAACCTCCATTTAATTTAGTGGATTTTGGAAGGAATAAAAAAATGTATCTCCATTTTTAAAATGGTGCATGATCAATCATTAAGATATGGACTAAGCTTTTCCACCTCTATAATATAGTGTTCAAACGGATGAGATTCATCTAATTATGTCTAAATAGATAGGAATGAAATATCTCTTTAAAAATCATATTTGAGAGTTCAAATATCCATGGGACTTCACCTCCTTTACTTAGAAAAGGAACTCTTATAGTATATCCATTTCCTAGTTTTTTTTATGTCCTTGTCTGGGCTCTTGTGCCTCCTCACCTATTAATCAAAATTTCCACTCCTAAAGCTTGTGACTTCCTTTAAGATTGGAGATGTGGATCACAAGTTGTAAGATCAGTTATATTCCTATCAAGGTCATCCATATGTATCCAACTTCTTTGTAAGATTCAACTAGATATTAGCCTCAAAAAGGAGTGCAAACTTAGAATGTCAACATCTAATTGTAAGATCAGTTATATTCCTAACAAGGTCATCCATATGTAGCCAAATTCTTTGTAAGATTCAACTAGATATTAGCCTCAAAAAGGAGTGCAAACTTAGTATGTCAACATCTAAATGGTCATGGTTGAGTCACTCTTCATGGAGATCCAAGATAGAGGATCAAGTTAATCCTACACTATAAATCTATGTGGGTGAATGCCTCCTCTTTCTTCACCTATAGATCAAATGTTTGTTCATCAAATTAGCTATAATTTCAAAAAAATTGAGAAAAATATTTGAGTAAAGTCAAATATTTCTTATGAAAAAGCAATATATTTAGCATCAATATTTGAGTGCTACAATCTCTCACATGATTAATTTTTTGTTGGAAGTGTTTGATGTTGTCTATTGTATACACCGTTGCCAAATTTATAAGTGTAAAATTATCTAGCATCAATAGAACTATCATATAATTAATTTATTAACAGAAGTACCCAGCTTTAGACATTGTCTACACAACAATATTAATCAACATAAGTATCACATAAATTCACAAATCAACTATACTTTCACCACAAACCAATAAAATAATAATAACACAATACACTATATAATTAGTTGATAGACTACATATAGTGTGAGATTTGAGCTTGAAACAAGTCTCAAACCACTATTGCGTCATCAGAAAACAAGTTTTTGTTCTTTAATCATAAACCAGTTGTCATTTAATAGTAAAAGCCTCCAAAATATTAGGTAAAAACCTCCAAAATCTCACTTATCGCATAAAATCCAGATAAATATTGATTTGACAACTAGATGGGAACATTCTATTTCTATTTGTAGTGTTCTTTTGTCAATTTGATGGCAACTTTCTTTTTAACACTTATTACTAATTGTTTAATCCAACCACATCCTTGTACAAACACATACTCTCTAACATATTAACATACAAATAATTTTCTAAGAACGTAATCCTCAAACCTCGTTTAGATGCAAGTATTAGTATATTATTATCTTTAAACTATATACTTCCTTTTACACATTTTTTTTAATCATATAATTTATTTATTTTAAATAACGTCGTAATACAAACCTATATAACAGATACAACCAACCTCCATCAATCATTTTACCGAGCCACAATTCATCTTCACCTCTCCTTCCACCCACCATTCAAAAACAGGAAATTTTTTAAATACACAATGACTATACCATCTATATCTTAGATTGTGTGCCAATAAACAATAAGACCTGTTTTTCAACCAATCAAAATATAAATAACAAATGCTAAATAATAAAGAATAACGACTCTATATCGGTCGAAGAATCGAAAGGGAAGCAAATAAGAGAACCAACAAGACATGCCTAAGATAGAAAAGCCTCCCTAGGAAGGTTCCTCCCAACTCCCATAATGAGAGAAAAACATTATAATAGAATCCCAAGCGATACATGCATTATCATTGACTTCCAACAGCATTGAAGGAAAAAAAAACTGTGTATTTACAGATTATAATCAACCGACAGATCGTTGAAGACTGGCGCAGCTTCAGCCGCCCACTACCTCTCCACAGGGAACTCTAAACAATTCATAGTTGCAGTCAAATCTCCAAATAAACTAAATAAACTCTGAATCAGATCTAATATCCATTGAATGCACTTTCTCCCACGTCAAATGGGCCAGCTAAAACCAATATCGCAGCTAATTTCTTTTTGACACGTACACTGGTATAGTTCTGTTCTCTTGGCTGCCACACAGTCAGTATTACATCATCAATGGTGGGTGGTCTCGTCATAGCCGACAATGAAGTGACATACATGTTCATCTGAAATAAGATGGATGATCTGAACTTCCCAAGCCAATACATGGGAAGAACCAAAGTATCAAATCGCACTCCCTTGTCCCTCTTAATTTGTTTAAATATAATTTGGAGCCTTTTTTTAATATAAGGATTTGAAATCTTTTATAATGTTATTATGGATAAAGGATTTAGTCATATGACTGGTAGGTTCTCAAGGTGTCTATTTAATTTGAATTTTTAATTTGTTCATGTAATGTTGGTCTTTTTTTCATAAAATCATCTCTTTTTTGAAAAGAGTTAAGCGAGAGGACCCAATAGTTGTGCACCCTAACTTCGCACTTCTCAAAATCTTACATGGAAATTTCAAATCACTCCCAATTTTTTACAGTAGCTTACTTGGCAAGTCTCCTGCTTATAACTTTCGTTTCAGGGCCACATCATCAAATATGATGCCACATGAGCATGCTTTTTGTCAAGGTGTCCAAAAAGGCCAAAAAAAAGTGAGACCAATGCTTGTGCATTCATAGCATGGATAGTTGAGCGTTGATGTGGCATCACATGATTGATTGCTTTTTAGATCAAAGGAATACATTTTGTTTAATTATGGATAGTCAAGTCACAACTATTGGACATTATATAAACAACTACTATCACAACTATTGAAACATGCTCAACTATCGGGTCCTCTCCCCTATGTGTTGAACCAAAAAAAAATATTTGAGGTCAAATCATAACATAGAGTTTATTAGAAACTGACCTTGCTCAGATTTAAAAGAAATTGTTGATGATAGGTGGAATGTGTCATGTGTAGCATGTCTTATATATCAACCTACCCAACACCTATTTTCAATCCCAAGCCTCTAACCACAAAATAGAGAATGCCATCTTGCTTCTTTCAAGCCTAAGATAGTCTCTTAAGTCATCACAAAAGAAATTAAGCATGGTGAAGGTTGGACTAATATTGGCAACTATCAAAAAATAGTCATAATGGAACCCAAAAGAATTCTCAATCTAATCCTAGACCTAGTAATTGTGTCATCACCAAAGCTAGATATACAAATCCTCACCTTCAAGCTAGCAAACTAAACTTGAGGGGCATTCTTGACCACAAGCAAAAGAGAAAGCAAAGGATATAGTTGAAATTCAACTAGCTCTTGCTCATCCTGCTAGCAAATCTCAAAGTGGCTTCTAGGCCTCAATTTTCAAAAACCCCGCTTCCTACAAGAGTTCTCTCCTCACCAAGTGTTAGAATTCTAACTCTGTATAAAACCTAAGGGAGGCTAAATTTTTGTAGGTGGAAGAAGGACAATATGCTCCTAAGGAAAGGATAATGTTATTTGGTGCCTTCCTCCCATATAGCCAAAGTAGTTTTGAACAAAATAGGTTTTCTTTGTATTGCAAAGTTTCAACTCTAAGGAAATGTCCCTTGAACCCCTTACCTAATGAATTACATCTCATAAAATGTAAGGGGTGTAACATACCTAAACTATAAATTCATGGTGTAGTATTTTTTATAAATATTTTCTTCTTTAGACATTGTTTGTCTTCAATAAATTAAGGTCGTTGATTTTTTTCTTTTAGTCATATGCCAAGTCATATGACCTAGAAGTTTTTATTTCAATAGTAATCATGAGCCAAGTTTCACGTAGTATGACTGTTGGAAATATTACATCATTGATGTCAAAGGCGCTCAGTCCAGATTACATTGGTTTGATTGAGGTCAAGGAGTTCATTGATCAAAGATTGATAGAAGAAACAGTTGCCATTATTGTCATTGATGTCAAGTTAAGAGTGTACATATGAAGAGAATACAATAGATCACTCAAGAAGATCCATTTGTAGAGTAAATGGAATGTATACAAAGAACATTCAATAAAAGCCTTTAAATGATACTAATATGTTTTTAGAACAAACTTTATAAAGAGCATATGTGCAGTCCTTTGAAGAGCATGAATAGATCTGAGCAGTCCTTTGAAAAGCATAAACAATTATAAAAGAAGGATTTATTAATATGAAGAAATAGTATTTATGGAGAGTGCAACAATTAGTATATTTGAATAAGCAGCTATTAATATTTATTTTAAAGAGAAGCATTTAAAAATAAACAGTAGCTATCAAAAAATTTCCTGTGCAGCACATAAGACAAAATGAATAAAGACAAAAATAGAAAAAGACAAGTCAGAAAAGACAAAAGTCTTAAAAAGGTGGCAATTGAGTTTTGAAAGGATACACTTCACTAAATGGAATGATACGATTTCATTTAGAAACAAATTTCCATCACTAAAAGCAAGTTTGAAAAGGTGTGATTATCTTTATAAAGCAAACAACTAATATTAAAAATGCAAAATTCAAATTTATTAAAAATGAATGGAGAGTGCAATTTAATTTATCATGCAACTTCATTAAGTCTCAAAGGGTGCGATTAAGGAAAAGGTATTTATTAAAGATTATGTCCATTCAAAAGGGATGCCTCTCTACATTCAAGTACGGAGATATAAATATTAATTACTTTTTGAGATGAGGAGTGAGTGTGGGTGTGAATTAAAAGATTTATGATACTTACATCAGCCAGAAGACTTTGAAGAGCAGATTTTGAGAAAGATATGTACAGAAGTAAAGCATATTGGAGAGAACAATTAAGCTAATCTATGAGCAAATTTGTAAAGTCTTTATGAATAGATCCATGAAGAGTTCATAAGCAAATTATGAGGAAATTGTGAGTGAGTTTATGGAGATTTATTTGCAGTCTTATAAGAAGATTGTGAGAAGATTATTTGCAGATTTATAAGGAGATAGAAATATGTTTTATGGGAAACATCATCATCAAGAAGATCTGTATGAATGAATAAAAGGAGTTTTTGAGAAGGTGCATAAAAGAGTTTTTTGAATAGACTTGAAAGAAAGAAAGAATGCAGACTTAGAACAAAATTATTTTGAAGGAAGACATTAATGAAAATGCTATAAGTTGAATTTGATGTATGCGATTATATATAAGACAGATCTTTATAGCAAGCCTTTGAAGAAGAATATAGCAGATTTGGAGAAGATATTTTCAGGTAATTATATCAAATCTAAGAAGAGTTATAGCAGACTTTGTTGAGCAAAATTGTCCATCATCCATTAAAGAAGCAACATTGAAAGTGGAACATTGTTCTTGAGGTTATTATCTTTTGCTAAGTTGGTGCTTGGCAAGTGGGGGTTGGTGCCTCCAATAGGTTGGTGCCTATGAACTGTGGGGGTTGGTGCCTCCAATAGGTTGGTGCCTACAAATAGAGGGGATTGGTGTCTCATGTAGACTGGTTGATGCCTACAAAACAAGTTAGGTGTTGGTGCCTCTAGTAGGTTGGTACCTACAATCATTGTAATTCACATTAAATATATAAAGTACATTATTTGTACCATGGTTTTCTCTTGTAAGGGTTTCCACGTAAATATTGTGTGTTATTGTGTTCTTCTCATGTGCATAATTATTGTTGTTGAGTGAATGGTGTTATTCTGATTGGTAAAGTTTTAAATTGGTAAAATTTGAGTTATATTGATTCACCCCCCACTCTCAGTATAACTATGTGCTCATCAATGACTTCATTTATTGATTCTAGGTAGAAACCATAGTATGTTACTCATACTTGTGACCCCACTAACAAAGCCTTATGTGTCCTTTTCAATTTTGATAACTAGGCTTTCAACATTGTCAATCTTGATGACTCAAATAATGAGATTGGAAGGATATTTCTTGTGTATTGGCTTGCATATGAGCTTCCATTAGCATAAAGAGTTATTAATGGTGACTTTAATATGGTTGAGGTGGCATTAGAAAAATAAAGATATTTGTTGCTATGTTGGCTAGCTAGTAAGATCTAGAGACATGGTTCTGCATGCATAATAAATTGGGCCAAGTTACAATCTGAATCTCAGCCATCAAGGCACATCTCCAATTTTGTACACTTGTTCTAATTTGTATAATAGGTTTGAAAGAATCATTAAGAGACTTGAATATGTCATGATTTTGACACAATCTTACTTCTCAAATTGGCTAGTTGGTACTCACCTCTAATTGAATCACTATCAAATTGTAATATTTCCAATCATTCATCTATCAATTTTAAGATTGAGTGAGGCCCTCAAAATTTTAAAACTAAAAGGACAAATTTTTAATGCATCGTGCTACTTCATCATAGGTCCGTGTTGGCTCATTTTTTATGAGTTTGAAACTTCGTGCCACATTTGAAAGGTCACATTAGATAGATTGAATGGTGGTCTAACACAATCACTAGTACTTTCCAATTTTTATTTTCTAGCTAGTAAACATTTACCACAAATCCTATGAGGCTATGTTGACAGATCTCAATCACCTCTATACTTAGCTTAAAGCAATTCATGTCCACATACCCTTCTAAATTCAAGTGGATAAGTAGCACCACCTTGTGCAACTGGTCAAAGCTTACTCTACCAAGGGAGCCCATATCAAAGCCAAACTTCACTAATTAAAAATAGATGATTGTGTGTCTAAATAATTTTGTGAGGTCCTATGGCCTAAAAATTATTCTCAAAAGAACGAGTGTATCAAAGTGTATGGCTAGAGGATCTTATCCATTCTTGATGCCCTACATGATATTATTCAGCATTATACAAGAGCCTTTCAAGTGTAAACCCCATCACTAAAAAAGGAGTATGCTAAGATTAAGTCTTTCTTATAAGTCGTGCTTTACAAGCTCTCAACTAAGGAGGTCATCATGGATAGATGACTATCCCCTACCATTGCATTGTCATGCAAATGAGGAATGAGTGCTCTAGTCAATTATAAAAACCAAACTACTTGTTGGGATAACTACCACCATTTAGAAATAGGATTAATCTAGTGAGTAGCCTACTAGGATTAGCTACTTTATTTTGACCATGACCCTCACTTTGGAAGTACATATGGCTTTGTCTAGAACCAACACTATCTAGATGCCCTAAAAACTATGAGAAGGGTGAATCTTCTTGATTCATTAACCTAATCGAGGCTTTCATTACTCTCATTACTATCTATAGGGATACATTCACTCCATGCATAGTAGAAATCATTACACTATTATATTAATGGTAGGGGTATGTGCATGGAAATGGGGGACCAAAAGGGGGTCAAAAGTGGTAACCTTTTTCTAAATCAGTAAAAATTGATCTTGAATGAGAAATTGAAGATAGCCACACACAAAATTTGAAGATGTGATAAGAACAAGAATTGTAGTGCCCAACTACTAATTTTTATAAAAATAGTGGATATTTAGAGGTTCAAATAGGGAGAACACACAAAATTCTACTTTTTTAGAAAAATATATATACCATTTGGTGTTTTGCCCCTAAAATGTTAACTTTTTCTAAGTATTTTTAAAAAAAAATCAATGGAAAATTAGCTAACATATGTAGTTTTTGCCTAGTTTTTATTATATTTTTAATCAATATATGATTTTTTATTAGTTTTCAAACTAGAGACATCTTGAAAAATAAAAAATTTAGTGTGCTTCCCTCTATTTTTTTGAAAACTAATTGATAAACATTATTTTAATATGTGCATAATAAAGTGTAGAAAGTAAAAACATATTTTTTAAAATTTGGACGAATAGCTAAAAAATGACACTAAAATAATATACGTAGGTTTTTGGCAAAGAAGAAGACGTTAAAAAAATGAATTCAAGATAAACACCTAAACGTATTAAAAATACACAAAATATTATATGGTTAGTAAGGTAAGAGAGAGCTTGACGTTATTGTGAGATTTTTTCAAATCAACATTGACAGAACTCCAAACCTTATGGAGAGCACACTCAACATTTAGGTATATTTCCATATTTTACAAAAAACACACCTTTTGGCATTGATAATGAAGTTCAACCCTTTGGCTTGGATGACCAAGGTAAATCCAACTATAAGGGTTAGAGATATCCAAGGCAACACATTCATGCATTATAATGCAAGTACATTTTTGTAAGTAAAAAATACTAAATGGTGAAAAATCACATGTGAATCCCATGAGTTTGGACCCACATGCTTTGTTTTACACTATAAACTATGCTTTCTTTCACATAAAAATACATTTTTTATATTTTTTGAGAAATTCCAATCATTATTTGACAAATATACACAATTATCTTCATTCAATGACATAAAAGATTAAAATTGCATGTTTTTTAAATTGAATTTGATAATTTGAATGGTTATTTTCATGTTTGTTCTTTCATTTTAATAATAGTTAATTATTTGAACCAATTGTATTAAAGTGATATAGAATTCAACATTATATCAAAAAAATTGATCAAAATACTCAAACATTGGAGGGATGTGAACTAGATAATGAATGATACAACTTTGTGCAATTAAGAAATTGAATCCTAGAGTTGAAAGTATATCTTATTTTCCATCTCAATTTGATATTAGATCTAGTTTGATAGTTTGAATGATTATGAAATTTCCCTAGTAAGAAGTCCAGTTTGATCTTAGAAGATATTTTCTTAGTAGCATGCCTATGGGACCTTAAATTATGAGTTATTAAATAATTTCTCTATTCCTAAAGATTCTCTTTGGTGTCAATTCTTATATTATAGACTCATAAAAGATAATTCACACTTTAGGTTATAATTTATTATTTACTACTTATGTAAGTAGTGGATAAATAAGTCAAAGAACATGCTTTATTCTCAAATGGATAGTGTTATCACCTTGTGTAGTCTTCACTACTTCTATATTCCCATGATTCTAGTAATCCCTTGTCATATCCCTTTGTTTTCCCATGACCATGAGATTTCTTCTATCCACTTGCTCTACACTACTTATTAGGTCCACATGTGTCAATTTTTATGATTCTAGATCACAGTGGTAAATCATCTCCCACATAGTTTCTTTCATGCTCATTTTCAATATATATGTCATCCCTTCAAAAAGGTTAACTCTTACCTCCACCATCCCAAAACCTATGACTTGCATCCTACTTCTCACCACACAATTTAACTAAACATGAAGAGTATAGGACATGATGTGAATGGCATTTGTTCTGAGGAACCTACCATGATGTTGTATTTTCCATATTCATTAAAGGGTGGCATGTTTAGTTAGTTTTGTGATATCCTAAATATATTACCATTCAATTCCGACATAATTCTTTAATTCCTACTATCACACACATTTTAGTCATTTTGTATCACGTAGCCCAACCTTTCACATCTTTTATAAATTATATCACCTCCCTCCACATTTTATCCTATACACATACCCTCACAAGAAACCTTTCCTTCCACTCATTATTGACCAAATTTCTTCTCCTTTGATACAAGACATCTCAAGTTCCCACATCATATCCTATAGTCAATCCCTAAACACCTCCTAATTTACCCTATGTTCTATTATTCCCTCTTAATCTCATATTATTAACCTATAATAGTTTACCCAATGTTTTTTTATCTCGTCTTGGCCCATCCCATTAATCCCTACTAGTCCATCCTATGTTAGATATTATCCCCTTCTATTATCATCCCAATACCATCTCTTATTGCACGCTATGTTCTATTATCCCCTCTCAATCATATCCTATTATCTTCTCCTATTC
Source organism: Sequoia sempervirens (assembly GCA_007258455.2). Lineage (NCBI taxonomy): Eukaryota > Viridiplantae > Streptophyta > Pinopsida > Cupressales > Cupressaceae > Sequoia > Sequoia sempervirens. The sequence continues at coordinate 30,852 of VDFB02269729.1, read as the reverse complement.
ACTTTATTTTCCATTATTCCCTCCTAATCCCATTTATTAACCTCTAATACTTCACCCTATATTTCATGATCACCTCTTATCCCATCCCATAATCTCTACTAGTCCATCCTATATTCCATTATCCCCTTTTATTTCCATCCCATTGTACCCTCTCTTATTTCATCCTATGTTTGTTATCTCTTCTATATTCTAACACCTTCCTCCATATATTATCTTATACACATACCCTTAGAAGAAACATTTCCTTTCACTCATTATTGACCAACTCTCTTGTCCATACTACTACACTACCAGGTTCCCCTTTATGTCCTATCGTCAATGTCCATAAACACCCACTAATTCACTCGATGTTCCATTATTCCTTCCTAATCCCATCCCATTAACCTCTAATAGTTCACCCTATGTTCCATTATAACTTCCCAACATGTCCCATTATACTCTTTTAGTTTATCCTATCTTCAATTATCCCCTTAGATATCCCCACCCCATTACCATGTCTTATTTCACCCTATGGTCCATTATCTCATCTAGGTCTTGTACATTTATCCCTTTTATATTATACCACCTCCCTCCATATTTCATCTTATATGCATACCCTTACAAGAAACCTTTTCTTCCAATTCTTATTGACCGACTCTCTTATCATTTACTAATACACACCTCAAGTTCCTATTTCATGTCATATAGTATAACCTTAAACACATCCTAATTCACATTATATGTTACATTATTCCTTCCTAATCCAATCACATTAACCTCTAATAGTTTTCCCCAATTACTTGCATGAAATGAAAGTCCTTGGACCATATTTTTCATACCATAATTTTGGTTTAATTTTCTCATCAATAAAAAATAATATTTTCTCATGGTTATCTCTATCAAGTCTCCACTTATGATGTCCACCTATGCATGGAATGAGATGAAGATAATGTTCCAATAGTAATTACTACGTGGATATATTGATACACCATGTTGATAGGTTAGTAATCAATAAAATGAACCTCATTTCAAATTATTTAACTTGTTTCAAATACATTCCTTAAACTACAATTCAACCTATGGGAAACAAGGTTTCATCACTTATTTATAATCTTGTTAACTTTTAATCATTTCTTTTATTTAATAAGTCTAGTAACTTACACTACCTATGTTTCCAATCTCTCTTATAACTGCAAAAACATCTCCTAAAACACATTGTATGAAACATGTAAAAATATATAACTTGTCACATAAATTCTAAATTTGAAGAACCAAATATGTAAATTCAATATTATCAGAGACATGTGCATATTAAAATTTAAAAATCCTACAAGTTGTGATATAGATATATGCATATACCTCTTATAATCAATCCTAAAATGTCATCACAATTAGTTGAAATCAAAGGAGTATCTTCAAATCTTTCATCTTCATATTTTTTTAATAAATAACTAACAAATAGTGGCACCTAATTCTATTCACTAACATATATCCACGTTGTTGGCTCTTTCAATCCTCATAGTTTACCAAAATGCAATCAGAACAAAAGAAGATTGATCCCTAATACATAATATTCATGTATGACTATGTGTAATCATAGCATAATGCAAGGACCTTATAGTTTTCTCCACCCTCTTACATCCATGCATACATTTTTTATCCACACCTACACATTTCATAAATATACATATCAAACATAGATAAATCAATTATAATTTAATGTCAATTTTTTAATTATTAAATTTAACAATAAAATTATAAATTATAAATATAAACTCAACTATCTCCCATAACACTCTATTTGGATATGGGTTCCTCCTTGAAGTTGTGCAAACCTTGTAAATGAAGTGATTCTTACACCATGAAACGACATCATGTGCATCATTTATATAATCTCTTAAATAATTCATTTTATTTTTTTGTAAAGTTTGATGCAAGATCTTGCACCATCATGCTCTCCCTTCCCATGCCTACTCTTAAAGAAACTCCAAATATGAGGTATATTATAAAACTAATCATATATATACAAATTTCAAAAAATGGTATTGATAATTTGAATTGTGAGGCACACCCATCTAATACAAAATGTTTCTCAATTTTCACCCTTCTTCTTGCTAAATATTAAAAATATATGTTAAATCAATTGTGTAAAAAATGTGTGTCATGCTCTTTATCATTGCTAATGTAAAATATATATTATTTCTCAATGTATCATTGTATATATGCTTTCAACTCCATCCAAATCTAATTGTGCATGTCAATAACATGCAAGTACCATAACAATCACTTACTCTAAATAATAATATTATGTATGAATCTCCTTCTAGTGGGAAAGTATCTCTCAATAACTTAAACTCTTTTTCTTTCCACTCAACATAAAATGTACATGGCGTATGTATGGTTCTATCAATTTATAAAAAAATCCACAAATGTTCCAATAGTATTTCCTCTTCTATATAATCTAACCTTGTGTCTTATTTCCCATATTTTTTGATACTTTGAATATTTGTACATATTGCAATTTACCATCTTAGTCATGTCAGTTTATTCATCTCTTAAAGGAAATTTTACCAAATTCCCACGTATTTTATAGTATTTTTATTTATTTTATTCGACCATCTATATCATAATCAAATTTATCACATAAGATGGGTTCTATAATCTCACTTACCCATTTAAAAGCTGCATTTTTAACATCATTTTAATGTTTTATTTTTTAAAACATTTGATAAGAAAAATCAAATTTAATATATTGACAACAACAAGTTTAAAAGACTTTGTTTGGCTTCAACATTTGAAACATCGTTTGTCTAATCTTGATATAAGGATTATCGTCAAAAAATAACACACATATCATGTTGTGTTATGTCTAACCAATTTTTTGTATGCAATCCATAATCAATTGGTCATATTCTACATTTGAGAACATCTCTAGTATTTGATGAAGGGTGAGTATGATCATACCAAAAAATGAAAGTTATAAATTTCCTAACATCTTTAATCTTATCAAACCAAGGATTCCTACAAATTAATGCCCAATTTCCTTCTATTATATTATTATCTAAAACCTTTATCCTTTTCATATATCTTATTATTGTCTTTTTACTCAAACCAATTTGACTTGACAATGCAAAAATTTGATGTTCTTTGGATATTTCTAAACTTACAATAGAAATCAACATCACCCTTTTTTAATATTGCAAGTATGAAGGTGTTGTCATTGACATCAACAAGCTTGTGTTGTCATTGATGATAGTAGTGCAGTGGTTGAGAAGAGACTGTTGCTTTAATTAATTGCATTATGTTATCATTACTTAAGTTGTTGATGTTAACCTCTGGTGTTGCTTTGACAAGGTTCTATTTATGATTCAAATGTCGAGGATACTAAGAAAATTGATAAAGTAAGGAAACAGAGTGTTGCAAAGGTGTTTTGGTTTTGCTTCGCATTTCTTCTGGGTTGAAGATCTACTTGTTTGGTTTGGATATGTTGGTTAGAGGTGTTCAAAGAGGGTATATCCAAAATTTGGGCTTTTGGATTGAGGTATAGTGAAAGATACGTCCAATAGTGTTTTGTATAGAAGTGTTTGGGAGAAATGTTCTTGCTTAGCGTTTCTCCGCAGATTGGCATCATGACTTACAGTTCTAAAGGAGATTTGATTATGTTTTTCTCTTTCCTGTGTCAAGAAGATTTGTGGTTTGGTACCCCAGAAGTTGGATTGTAGAGTTGCAGTTTTTGACAGTGTAGTCTAAGTGTACTAATTGTGTACATTCTAAAGGTGTGAGTTGTTGCAGAGGAGTTTGATGGATTTAAGAAGGATAGAGGAATATTCTAGATCATGATGAAGCATGGTATGTGGTTCTCAAGTCATCCTTGGGTTTGAGGAAGTGTGTAATTCAAATGTTTAATGTGTTTTCACAACGGCTGACCTAGTGTTTACACTACATTCAAAGATGTTTAAGCATTAATGAAGGTGTAGCATGGTGTGGGAGAGTTGATTTGGGTCCCAATTAAAGTTTTGTTTTGGTCTTCTTTTTGTTCATATCCACCGCAAGAGTGTTTAGTGCAAACCTAATTTGAATTTGTCAAGTGTAAGAAGAGTGTAGCCAACTTGAAGATGTTTTTCAAGTTGTGGATGGTATAAATGAAAGATGATTTGATGCAAGATGTGCACCAAGTGCAAGTGTGTGGAAGAGTGTGTAAGTGTGTGTGGTAGTGTGAATTTGTGCAAAGCAGTAAGCTTCAAAGTGTTAGATTACTGGATGCAGTGAGCAAAAGGTGTCTATGAGTGTGTTGGAGCTATTGTGGTGAATTTCCTATTGCATTGAGATCATGTTCTCTATGTAACATTCTATGTTATTTTCTTCTTTCTATTCCAAGAGTGAGTTGGGTTGTGAGCCTTTTTGGATAGTGTCCTATTCTGGTAGTGAGCCTCTTGTACCAATTTTTGCAATTACTTATATTGTGAGCTAATCCTCACTGTGGTTTTTCCATCATTAGGTTTTCGACATAAATCTGGTGTTCTCTTGTGTATGGTGTTGGTTGTTACAATTTTTGTTATCTACTTTTCATGTTTAAACATTATAGCAAATTAAGGGTTTAATGAATGTAAGGGGTGTAAATGGGAAAATTGCAAGGGGTGCAAATTCACTCCATTGTAATAGTATTCGTTCACTAATAGTGTTTGCATTACAAATATGAACTTCAATATCATCAAATAAAGAGATCATTAATATCAATGGATTAATCCTACTTGAAATATCTCATCATCACGAGGCGAAGCAACATCATGTGAGGGATCCCACATCCTCTTTGCCTACAACGAATGTTCTTTCACCATGGGATTTTATGTTTTATGTGCCTACTATGACTTGTTTGCCAACACCCCCTACACATGAAGTTCTTAGCAACAACCCTAGTTTGTCCAACCTCCATCCTAATAGTGCTCATTTATGTTCCAAGTTCAATAATGGTGTCAAGTTTATGTGAGTTCCTATTCAAGCAATTGTGGATTCTCCTAGGCATCATGCTATTGATGGAGAGAAGTTTGGCACTTTCGGAGTGGGTCGACAATGTTGCCATGCGACCATTCTAGCTCAAGGATTCCTATATGCCAATTGTTGTGAGATAAAAACACATTCCCTCCTCTATTTGCAATCTTGCCCTGTGGTAGTTTGTGGACAAGACATTATAGATAATGAAGGCTTCTATCTCTGACAAGGCTTGGTCTTCAAATTCAACTACTTGTGGCCTCTTATTCCCAAACTTCACAATTAGGTTTCAAAGGAAAGAAATATGATGCTTGGCAATAGGTTGTGGATGTGGGGAGAGCACTCTCTCTTGATTAAGCCTTGGTCCATCTCCTTCAACCCCCTTCTAAACCTAATATTAGATCAGTTGGAGTTCAAGTTCTAAATCCTCCTCTCCAATTTTAGCAAGATTCTTACTATAAGGCTATTAACAATATTATTGATCACTTCTTAAAGGTGGACTCTAATACTTCTTACATGGGTCACTATGTTTGACCACATTCTAGAGGAAATAAATCTCTCCAAAGCCCTTCACGAGGATATTGTTTTGATGGTGAGGGATAGACCATGGACTCAATTACTTGACTACAAGGGTCTCCCCTTCATATGCAAACAATGTTTTGCCACTGGACACCTCACTTCTAATTGTTCTCTCTCAACAAAGATCAATTGATTATTCATGCCATTGATTCTCAAGTTATTGGCTCCTCTCAAGATGACAAGCCTTCTTGGGATGATGGGTCTTCTCTTTCCATTCCCCTTGTGGAGAGTCAAGATCTCAAGGGGGTTTCTCATGCAACTTTCAAGACTATGAAGAGTCTCTCCTTCAACTCCTAATGGTGAGTCCCACCCACCATCAATTCTAACTACTCAGTGTCTCGTTCCCTCAACTTCAACACTACATCCATCTATTTTTGTGGTGATTGGTCAATAATTAGTTACTCTAGCTAGTCACTCTATTTCTATTGCACCCATGGATGGGCACTCTAAGGGGAAAACCCCCCTTCTCCTAGGCTTAATTAATAGCATATCCTACACATTTATTCAAAAGCGAAATAAAGATCTTGCCAAATTTGTCTATCAATTGCACACTAGAGTGAAGTGTGTAAGATTGAATACAGTAAGGTCTGGAATTTTTAGGTTGGATTCTTGGTTATTCTTTTGTACTTAGCAATTCATTTGTTCTATTATTTCTCATTTGGCAGCTTTGTTGCAGCTGTGTTTTCCTCCCTTCTGGGATTGTGCAAACTTTGAGCTGATCCATATGTTGTATAAGGTTTTTGGTCCCTCCAAAACCATTTTACCTAAGCAAAAGCATTATATAAGGGAAGAAACAAAGAAGATACATCATATAAGTAAGCATCATATACCTCTGCATTAGGTATATCATGAAAAGCAAGAAAGTTAATAAGAGAAAATCACTACAATTAGTCATAGGAGTAAATTCAACATGGATCTCATGAATGAAAAAGTTGGATGCTCTAACATGAAGGGGAAGATGTTAACAAGCTCTATTAAAGATTAAAAGTAGATACATTACGAACCAATGCATCCACGGAGCATAGAATACCATCCATTTGGTAAAAGATGATGATATCCTCCAGAATAAATGGTTAAGATGAAAACACATTAAGATACTTGATATGAGAATGGACAGTTGTTGAAATTTACTAAGTTCACTTGATGTAAGCCGTGTCATTAATTTATCAGATCTGGAACTAATACAATACTTTTAGAATATTGAAGAAAAGAAAATATTTATGTTCGAGTACCCTATCAATATGTAAATGAAAAAAGAACACTTGATGAAAAGAAGATGAATAAAAGTACAAGTAATTGATAGTAGTATTTAAATTTCAAGGTTTGGCACTGGCTTTAGTTTCAAAAACTAACATATTCTTCCAAGGAGAAACTCAAGAATAATAATTACACTACTCCGATGTTCTAAGAACATTTATGAAACATTTTCAAAATTATCATCGACGGTTCTCATGCAATGCCCAGCAAAATGAAAAATTAATTACCCCCTTCGCAAGACTCCTTCCTATAAATCACATTTTCATTCTCTAAATGTGTGCTCTCTTCACCCAAAAATCTATATAAGCCTTCTTTCTCATCTTGGAGAATGTTTCAGGTTTTAAATAAAAAAATTGTTGTGATAAATAGTTCAACACATCACTTAAAATACATATCCATTCAGGGCCTGACCAGAATTCCAACATTCTTAACGCCTAACACAAGGAAGTTGTCAGGCAAGAATCAGTTCATAGAGAACACATTGAACTTAAGGAAGTTCTTATGGTGCAAGCCTGTGTGGATCACGAGGGAAAAGAGAAGTTTTGTGAATATTATTTAGTGCACAGAAAAGCATGACAACACGTTCTAAGCCCACACCTGTGCCTCCATGAGGAACAGCACCCCACCTGCATGAGTGAAAAAAAATTGAATTACTGCATGTATGCAAATAAGGGAATACTGAAGATAGCAAATCAGCTCTGCTAAGTTTCAAAATAAAAATTAAAAAGCTAGTTGATATGAGCATTGGCAGACCTGAAAGAATCTATATATGTTGAGATGGTGCTAACATCAATACCACATTCCTTTGCTCTTTTGGTTAGAAGCTCTGGGTCATGAACACGTTGGGCTCCTGATATGATTTCTTCACCTGAACAATTTGATATTAACAGTAAATATATTAGAGAATTGTTTTCCCTTTCGAAATAGTGACTTGTTAAAGTAATATGAAAATTAGGTAATTGGTTGGGATGGGGCATCCCTAGGCAAAAAGGACTCGTAGAAACCTTGGTGAGCTTAGAGACCCCAGAATGTTGACTAAAAACTAAATATGAATCCTGAAAAAACTATATTACATAATGATACATTGCAGAAACCCCAATTGTATAATAATGAAAGATCTAGTGAGCTCCACAATAAATAGTTCATGAGGTACAATATTTGCTTAAGGTTTTACAAATTGACTAGCAAGCTAAGCAAGGACTGATTGTGGAGGAAAGTTTATGGTTATGCACACTTGAGCTGAGGTACTACTAGGATGGATGACCTCCTACAGAATCCCAATGCTTCACCTTGTGAGCATTATCAAGATGCAATAAGTGCCAAGTGGACCATTCATGTTCATGAGAGAGGTTCTACGAATCGCAGTTCATGAAATATGTAAGTCATAAAAATTTGACTCAAACTGCATAACTGAGTGCCAACAAAATAATATTAGAAACACTTAAATGTGTTGAAAATCTCAAAATATACCAAATCCTGGCACTTTGCTGCAAAAGACAAGGAAATGTGTTATGTATAGAAAAAGTGGGCAATGAAAGTGAACTCGAGAAATGGTTAATAGAAATGCTTCCATCAACATAAATGATGGGAGAGACCTAAAGAAATTTCTCAATTTGAGACCTGAGTAGCTTCAAACTCTTTAGTTCTGTGCATATTCAAACTGCTATACTGCACTGAGTATTTGGGATTTCATTATTAATTCCAACATCTCACTTGGTCATAGGTCCATGCTACGGAAGTATTTTGATGAAATACAGCGACACCATACATATTAACTAGTGGAACTTGCTCTATTCTCATGAATATGAAATATACAAACTCATATTAATATAATCAGCAAGAAATTCTTATCATAATGCTCAAGATTAATTTTTAAAGTTATTTGCATTGGTCTTCCTCTGCAGGGATAAGAGTGAGTTCCACCACATTGAAAAGGCTCTTGAAGAAAAAGAAAAATATTAATCATATTTTGCAATCCAATCAGACGCACATTACTCAAATAAAAAGTATGCAGAAAGGTGTCTTGCATCAGAGTTGGAATATATAAGCAGGTAGGAAGAAATCATAAGGGTTCTGAAGCTGCATGAAGAATGAGGCTGACACAACATTCATTGTGAATGGAATACAATCAACAAAAGATGGTGAAATGGCTTATATAGCATAAACTCATTCACCGAGTTGTTTCAACAACCAAAAATCCAAACAAAAAAGAGTTTCTTCGATGAATAAAAGAAGTATAAATCAAAAAGAAACAATATGGATAAATCAAAAGAATAAAACGATATGAGTAATTCAACAAGAGACAAGGACAAACATATCAAGAAAATATTTTGTTTAAGGAAAACGCATAGAATGTACCCCGGATAAAGACATCAAATGAGTTACTATAGAGTGGGTCATCCACACAGGGCATGGTATAGAATGGTCTTATAGCCATTGGGTACCAATGAAGAATATAGAAGTCAGTGTCATACCTGAAACCAAAGAACAGTTTATTAAGTTAACCAACAGCCCAAATCATTATTTAACAAAATACATTGTACAAATTTGAAGGAATTTGGTGAGCTTACTTCTCTCTGACTAATTGTCCCAATTTTTTCTCAGTTTCTGTATTGAGATCACCAAGTGGATCAATGTTGATTCCAGCATCCTGCAGTCAAAATGGGTTTTCCTAGTTGAAAAAAATATTTGAAGTGGTACCAGAAAATCTACTCAACTTGGATGTCAAAGTATAAAAAATTTACTAACATTAGCTAAAATTCTTCCACCTTTTTAAAGATACTAAAATATTATAGGTAGAAAATTAAATAGAGACAGACTACCATGAAATCTGGAAGCAAACATTTTACATACTTTAAAATCACAAATAAGATCCATCATAGAAAAAGTTAAAACTGATCGCAATATACTAAATTTAGAGAAAATACAAAAAATTATTAATCTTCAAGCAATTATTCTTTATGATGCAGAAGGAACACTGGCTGCCCACTAGGTTAATTGCTGAACGTGGGGTGACTCCAACTTGGTTCTTGCAGAAAGAAAAGGTGTGCATCCACTGTTTTTGCAGTTCAAAGATTGTACTTTGAAGACAATGGTATTTGGAAGAACAAAATTCAACCCTGATAGAAGTGACGAACTTTTCTTGTAAATTGAAAAATAAGTTTGGTGTGTTGATTTTAGGATCAGATTAGCAATAAGCAGAAATCTGTAATGTCCCCAATTTTGCGAGCATCAGAGTTCAGTGGATTTAGCCTATTCCTGGCCCTCGTAGGCTAATATGTCTGGTTAGAGGGTTTCTTTTGGCGGTGATCAAAGGAATTTCTCCTTCAGCGTCTCGTATGGGTTCAAGCTTAGCCTTCAGTTGACTCAGCTTTACATACTTACTATTTATAGTAAGTCAGCCGGCAAACATTTCTATTTATAGCAGGGCACCTGAAGTTCACATGTTGGCAATGTCGATTCCCAAATTCAATTGAGTTGGTGAAATAAGGAGTTTTGCCTAAGTTATAACGTTTAATTATTATTAAAGGTGACTTTAATAATAATTAATATTTTTATATTATATTATAACAATATATTTGCACTTTATGACTTGAGGGTCCATTCATCATTAAAAAGGGGGCCATTATAATTAATTACTTGGGCACCAATTTCAAGGACATATTTTAATATTCCAAAGTGCAAACATTATATTATTTTAAAATGATTTATAAGGCAAATTGGAAGGGATCGGCCTATTATCTTTTATCCCACATTGGTGAGAAAAGTGTATGAGCTCCTCCAGGAAAAAGTATAAAAGAATCTTAAGGGGCTCATTTGGAGATCTAGAATTGATTAATTGATATTTGTCTGATAATTTCTCATTGGCGTTTGGGGAAGGGAGCCCGAGGGTTTCTGCCAGCGTATCGGCTTTGGAGAACGAAAACTCTCCATTGTATCAGTATTGTGAGGTTGTGAAATATCAGCTGAAGGTGCTCACTGTTGACTTCATCTAGAAGTCAAGTCTGTGCTTCATTAGATTTATTGCTTCAGATCTACAGGAGATTGTATTTCCGGGTATGCACATATTTGTAAAAGCTTTGAAAGGAAATCAATAAATTAATTTCATTGCTGCAGTAGGGTTTATGTTTACATTTCTTGTCTGGCAATCTATGAGAAAATACGAAAAAATTACAAACCCTCATCATTCAGCTTAAAAATCAGAAGTAGAGACAGGCAGGTCTCTTACAGTGGTATCAGAGCGGTCTCCTGCCATCCTGTGTGGGAAATAAATTTTATGAGCAAAAAGAAACTTCTCAGAATTTATGGTTTGAAAATTTTTCTGGAAATTGCAGACATTGTTCAGGGTCTCAGAGTATCAAGTTTACTGATCAGATCATTAGGGTTTGATAAACTTCAGAATAATTATAAGGGAGACATTGCTGTCTCTAAGGCACTCAGATTTGAAGATTAAGACAACGAAATTTTGAAAGAGCCGTCAATATCTTGAAATCACAAAAAGACAATATAGGAGAAGCTCAATTTCATTGGGAGCAAATATTACAACTGGAAACGGGGCTCTTCAATAAAGAGTGACGTTGCAAGACAAAATCAGAGTTGAGCCAGTTATATATTTCTAAAGGCACGATTGGTTGGGAAATTGTAAAAGATAAATTTATTATATTGAAGAATCGCAGTCACAAGAGGCATGATAATTGTTGAAAATTCAAAGATATTATCTGGTGGATTCAATTCTCTCATGGTCGACATCTATTGACCAATATAAAAGACAAATTTTTATTTAAGGTGGTTGCATAGATTTGGACTCTTCCAAATTATTTCCGCCGTTTATTTTAAGGAGTCCGTATTGCTTGAAGGAGCCGATATAACATTCTTTGATAATCTCATCATTCCGCCAGTCACTACTGAGAATGCCGATACTCATAAAAGACAAAACAAGGAGTCAGGACCTGCTGGTGTGCGTGCGTCTATTTTTTGGAGCATACCACTAAAGACAAATACACGAAGAATAAAATAAAGGGAGCTCCCGTAAAAGCTAAATCGTGGATTTCTAATAAACTCTGCTGTCAGTTGAAAGGAGTTTATATCATTGAGGAAGAGCAACATATCGTTTGCAAAGGCCCGATAAAAATTATTTTTGAAGATTGTGGTTAAGTAGCTGAAGAGAATGATCGACGCATGAGACAAGACGGGTCTAGAGCAAGTTGTCATCTACAGCAAAAATACAAAATTGGAGAAGAAGCTCGAACAAGACAAAGTTGATAGGAATGTGTGAATAAGACAAAGGCGTCCAGCGCTAGAAGGCAAAGGGAAGATGTTCACGGGAGCAGTTTGGAGATTTGCTTTGTATTTTTCTGGCCACTAGCATTAGAACAATCGGGAGCTGCTTAATCCTTCGACGCAAGAGTCAACAGAACAACTTAATAACTGAAGTGACGTGTTGGAATTGTTGGCAAGGTTCTGGGTAGACGTCAGCATCTGCTTTCTCAGCACTGAAGTGGCATCGATTCAGGTTCTAATTATTGTGCATTGTATAGCTACATTTAGATATCCCCTTCCACCATCATTAGTGGTCTTGCATTCACAGACTGTAGTTGATCGCTGCTTCTCAGATTGCACTTACAGTTGATTAGTCGCTGGTCTCATAGACTATATTTGATGTCTTACAGCATTTGGTAATACTGTAATCTGTAATGAGGCACTGCCAGTTAGACTGCTTCTTGTCTGATTGTAATTTGTAAGCAAACAATTGTGGCAAATTATATTATCATATCTGCAATATCTTTTCATGGGGAGTTTGAGTTTGCACCAGAACTGTTTGACACAATGTCCTTTGCTGTAGATGTCATTCTGAATGGATGTATCTCAATTTAGCCATTCTTATATCTTGGAATCAGAAATATATTTCATGGCATCTGAGTTTCAGTTATTCAAGTCAAGTTTGCATTGCATTCCTATCCTGTCAGTCATTTGAATATTGTAAGAACATTGCATTAGCAATCTTTAATATTCATGACAGCATCCTGAAACATCAAATACAAGCAAAATACAAATCAGAACAGTCAAACATCAAGTTGGGAAATTGAAGGTCAACTGTTTGACGAAATGTCCCAAGCCAAAACTGATAATTTTTGGTCCAGAATTAGCCAGGGACATTACAGTGAATTAACATCATTTGAGTGATCAACCCTCACCTATAGCAGCTACAGTTGATTAATAGTGTTGGTAGAAATGAAGTCTATACAAGAACTCATGGCAGAGCTCACGCAAGTTGTTTAGGACTATGACAAGAGTGTGTCTAGGCTTCTACAACATCTGGAAATTTTTGATTCTTTGTTTGCAAAGAAAAAGAAATCAAGTACTAACGCAAACAATCTTATCAGTACACAGGAAATGGAAAAGAAGGTGAGATTTGTGGAAAAAGTGGCGACTATTAGCGCTCAGGATGATGTTATCAGTCATGATAACAAGTCTGATTTTCATGACAGCAGTAAGGAAACTTTGCATCAGTATGAGACAATAGCGATTTCACAGGTGGATGATGTTTCTACGGAGTTGCCACATGTTGGTACTCAAGATTTGGGTACAAATAATGCAATTTATGATGAAGATTCATGCCACAGCGAGTCTGATATTTCATATCAGACCTTAGAAAACAAAACAGAAAATTCATCTATTGGCAGTGAATCCCAGGATCGTGCTTTGGATGGACATGCAGTGACTTTGGCAGCAGAAGTGTGTGAAGATATTGTCATAACAGCAGCTTCTACCTTGCCAGTCGAGCCATCTTATGAGGTACATAGCAGCAGTACCTTTGATGATATTGTGTGCGAAGTTGATAGCACACACAATGCTACTTATCAGTTTGTTGAGCCAATTCAGGAGTACGAGTCAATTTATTGTTCCAGGGATTCTAAGATAGATGATTCAGATCAGCATGGAGTGATTGTGCAATTTGTGAATAATCCATTATTCGAGTTTGATGGTGGATTGATCTATGATAACCCACTCTTCGAGTTGGAAGTCGATCACACACTTGGTACTAGTTCAAGGTTGAGCAATAATTGCAGGGTTTGGGATCTTTCTAGTGCATCGGGATCCCAAACACGGCTCACAGAGGAGTTTAATAGGGTGTACATGGTGAGGAGTGCTTACAGTTTTTCCTTTGATCCACCTATACATGATTCTTATTCGATGCACAATTCTTGTGCACAAGGTGATTCTCTTGGTGCAGTCGAGGGGAGTAACTCATTACTGTGTCCAGAGTTACCATCTTCAGAGGATGGGACTAAAGGATGCAAGTACCTGACTCAGTTGTTTGCAGGGGATTACTTGCAGGGACAACAGTCAATTATCCACCATGCTGAAATGTATCCGACTGGGTTTGCTACTTCTATGTCACAGGGATTTCATTCGGATACATTGTTACAGAGTGACTATGGTGTCAATTGGCATGATGGTTTGGCTAGTTATCACATCCATGGGTGTTTAGCAGAGGACATAGAGAGATTTGGTATAGTGGATACTTCTAGATGTTCTTATCACTACATGACCGATGGATGTGAGTTTAGATTGGATTGGGGTCCAGGTGGTGACAGGTTTGGCACAAAGTATTGGACGGGTCCCATTGGGCTACTTCACCACTCTCAACATGGTGAAGTTGGAAGCAGAGAAGCGCTGCAAAAGTTGGAGAATGTTAGACACGGTATACCTTCATTCTGGGTTTGGGATCCAGGGATAGCTTGGCAAGTTGTGTTTTTGTTGATGCTTCCGAAGATAGTTAGAGATGTGTGGGACACTTCACAGTTCTTCTTTTGGGCCTTCCGAGGAGTTGGGTTTCTTTGCAGTAGAGATTGCTTGAGGACAAGTAATTTCAGGGAGGGTGGACTGTAATGTCCCCAATTTTGCGAGCATCAGAGTTTAGTGGATTTAGCCTATTCCTGGCCCTCGTAGGCTAATATGTCTAGTTAGAGGGTTTCTTTTGGCGGTGATCAGAGGAATTTCTCCTTTAGCGTCTCGTATGGGTTCAAGCTTAGCCTTCAATTGACTCAGCTTCACATACTAACTATTTATAGTAAGTCAGCCGGCAAACATTTATATTTATAGCAGGGCACCTGAAGTTCACATGTTGGCAGTGTCAATTCCCAAATTCAATTGAGTTAGTGAAATAAGGAGTTTTGCCTAAGTTATAACATTTAATTATTATTAAAGGTGACTTTAATAATAATTAATATTTTAATATTATATTATAACAATATATTTGCACTTTATGACTTGAGGGTCCATTCATCATTAAAAAGGGGGCCATTACAATTAATTACTTGGGCGCCAATTTCAAGGACATTTTAATATTCCAAAGAGCAAACATTATATTATTTTAAAATGATTTAAAAGGCAAATTGGAGGGGATCGGCATATTATCTTTTATCCCACATTGGTGAGAAAAGTGTATGAGCTCCTCCAGGAAAAAGTATAAAAGAATCTTAAGGGGCTCATTTGGAGATCTAGAATTGATTAATTGATATTTGTCTGATAATTTCTCATTGGCGTTTGGGGAAGGGAGCCCAAGCGTTTCTGCCAGCTTTGGAGAACGAAAACTCTCCATTGTATCAGCATTCTGAGGTTGTGAAATATCAGCTGAAGAAGGTGCTCACTGTCGGCTTCATCTAGAAGTCAAGTCTGTGCTTCATCAGATTTATTGCTTGTATTTCCAAGTATGTACATATTTGTAAAAGTTTTGAAAGGAAATCAATAAATTAATTTCATTGCTGCAGTAGGGTTTATGTTTACATTTCTTGTATTTGATTTCTTGTCTTGCAATCTGTGAGAAAATACGAAAAAATTACAAACCCTCATCATTCAGCTTAAAACTCAGAAGTAGAGACAGGCAGGTCTCTTAGAAAATCACAATACATGAACATTAAGCACAACAGTTTACCCTGGGAAAACCCTCCTACATGAGGGAGAAAAACCCAGCAAAATATATATCATATAAAAAAAGCAGAATACTGCTTTATAACCAGACCCTTCTCAAGGGTGAAATGATACAAGCAATCGATCTGGAAATAATGCTTCTCTCTTAGAAGCGAATAAACGATAGATATGATATCTCCTTGAATCGAACTCCTAGAAGCAAATACACAAACTGCTGTAGATGCGAACTTGTCTTGATGATTATTTTGATGATCGAATGAAAGGTAGGCGCCTTGCTTATATACATGAGGACGTGACTCTTCATGACAGAGGTCGGCCTCACTCAAGAGATATGACCTTTTACAAGGAGTGGCGATCATTCATTTAGTCGGCCACAATAAATAAATAAAATATGATTTGTTATTAAATGAAGCTCTTCACAAAGTCGCTTCAATAAATATATAGCCACGGCTATATTTATTTGCTTTATTAACTGATAGAAGGATTAAGACTGACACTATAACATCAACACTCCCTCTTAGCTAGGGATGAATCCTTCTAGATATCCAATGTCATGGAGTCTCTCAACATGACACCCACAATGGCTACACCCATTTGTGGATAAGAGTTCATCACGGAGTCACTCAACGTGATATCGTCATGGATTCACTCAACATGACGTCCACCATGGCTGCACCCATGTATGGAAAGAACAAGTGCACAAGTGCCCATCACGGAGTCACTCAACGTGATGTCGTCATGGAGTCTCTCAACATGACGTCCACCATGGCTACTCCCAGAGGGTGGATAAACACAAGTACAAGGGAATCATCACGGATTCTCTCAACGTGATGTTGTCATGGAGTCTCTCAACATGACATCCACCATGGCTACTCCAAAGGGTGGAAAGAACCACATCTCCACCTCAGAGATGGACAAGGGCTTTCACCTCAAATTTCTCCGCTCAAAAAAATGCATTAACAAGGGCTTCCACATCAAATTTCTCCGTCTAAAGAAAAATGCATTAACAAGGGCTTCCACCTCAAATTTCTCCATCTCAGAGAAAAAATGCATTAACAAGGGCTTACACCTCAAATTTCTCCGTCTCAGAGAAAAAAAATGCATTACAGAAATCTTCATGATGATGTGACTCCCTTCAAGCTCCAAGTACTTGCATCAACCTTCTGACCTCCTCGTCCAAGATTGCCTACAACGCTTTCCTTAGAGAAATGGTTTTCAGCCACACCTCCAGCACTATTGCCTTGCAAGAGTTCAGGACTGTCCTTCTCAACCTCATCCCAGATTACCCTATTCTGAATAGGTTTGCGGAGCTACCAATGTTAAATCCAGATTGACTGTCTTGTGCAATTCTGTTCTCTACAACGGAAGAGATCTTCCAAGGATTTTAGCACCTGGCATTGCAACACTACAACCCACTCAGTTGACACCTTCACTGAGTCGCAAAACTCCCTCTTGATCCCTGCCTCAAAGATTGCAAAGAAATCCTCTGGAAGTGAAGTCCCCTCCATTGATGGGACTCAAAACCTTCGTCCTCTTCTTGGACATGATCTCATCTTTGAGTCTTGAATTCTCAAAATTTAACTCCCTTTGAATGTCATTTCCTCCTCTTCAAAGAAACTAATCGCAAATTCTCCATCCAAGGCTGACCCAACCTTGTGCCTTCAAGTGAAGAATCAAGAGAGTTATGCACCACCAGCTCAGACCCAAGGCTGCAAGCTATGTCTCCATGTTTGTTCATTTCTTCAACCAGCATGACTTCCTCACAGGATGCATCAAGCTCTTTCTCCCCTTGAATTCCTTATGCAATCTCTCATCATCCTTATGCTCCTCAATCCATCCTGGAAGCATTTTTGAGAGATTAATAATAGTTCATAGAATTAAACTATCCCGAAGAGAAACATCAATGCTAGATGCATACATGATTCACTATTCCCAATGTTATTGCATTCATGATCATTATTAAAACATAAAATACTTATCTCTTTATGTCGGTACACCATTGAGCTATACATATAGCTGTGTCTCATCTTCGCCACGAAGATGTAGTAAAGCTCAAGTTTCTTGTCATCTATGTAGTGTCAAAATTCCTGGTAATCAATACGGCCATCCTGATTGGAACTTTGCTGACCACTTTTTTCCTGCTCAGGCGCAACCACAGGTACAACACTTATGCTTTGATGACTGTAGCTATGTTCCAGTAATAAAATCCTCCAAACTCAAAGGGCCACGACTTCTCAATAATTAAATTCGATTTCCAATAAATAAACTGCCCTTGACTTGTCCGCCTATCTTCTCCGTGAGCTTTTTAAGCTTCCCGTCATTACAACTTCTAGTTGTTACAATACTAACTTCCAAGCTTCTATAAGGATCGATGCTTATGACTCAAGCTACAGAGAGAATAATAATCGACTTCCTTCTTCAAGTTTATGCCACGTCTCCCATAAAATTTATAATATTGTTGTAACTTAATACCCCTGCGCCTTGTCTCTTTCCGGCAGCTCAAAAAAAAATATTTATCTTTATTGTCTTATTTTCCAAGCAGCCACACTACTCCCGAAACATTGAAGCTTCCCAACTTTAATGCTATTCTTTGGAAATCCTTTTAATCGACCCGTCCACTTCACATGTGCCTGACAGTTGGGAAATTTCGATTCCAAGAAGATTTCAATGTAGCGGGCACCTTTCCTTATTGTAGGCTCTTGTCAGAGACTCAACTATCTCGTAGTAATCTCATATATATTACTTGCTAGTTGACCAATACAATAGATTTCATCATTCTCCAATACAATCATGCTACAGGCTTATCGAGTTGATCTCGGAATGAAAGGCATCTGATAGATACCGGTCGCTGAACACAAATTCGTATATGCTCTAGTTTCATTCCTTTTGTATCTTTAGACCTGCCTGTATGCCACCAATACTCTGTTGCGTCCTCAGGTAACCACACTCGTGATTGGCGCCCAGTGAGATTGTTATGAAGTAACATGGAGATGATGTTGTGAATTCTTTAACTGAAATCGCATTTCTCTAAAGGTGTCGTCGGAATGATACGCTAGTTGGGGAGTGGCGAGAGCCAGAGGCTACGCAGCCACGAGCCAAACGGAAATCACTCCAAGCAACAATCTCTATGCCAGATAGAATACGCCAGTCGGGAGTTTCTCCATTTGATGTACGCTATAGTTGTCTGAGTTGCAATTCTCGATATTTAATTCAAATTATAGACACGGCAGAACTCTAATGAGGGACACTCTTGAAACCCATCAATCCTCAAAGGGAACACGCATTGTTGCGACTCTAACCCGTGTGAAGCATTTTTGATGAAGAAATGCCATCAATTATCAGCGGCATCAACTAGAGCTTTTATTCAAGACTCCTGACTATCAACCAAATGCGATCACTAAATATTGGCATCACTAACAATGCTCATTCTTCAGGTATTATTGATGTGAAGCGGCACCAAAGAAGTTGAATCATCTCCTCTAGAGAATGTATCGACACTTCCATAAGCGGCAGCTTCTTAAAAAAATAATTATCAACTCCTTAAAAATATGAATGGTAACAACAAAAAATCACAACTCTTCCTTCATCAAGCCTTCTGAGAAATTCTACCGCATGCTCAGTTATCTGCTGAACCTTGAAACTCAGATTCCAAAGACATTCACATTTGACTTCAATCTGCTATGAGTTGAATTGCATAGACAAATCTGATCGGATGTTTTCTAAACTCGCTTTGATACCATGTTGATTTTAGGATCAGATTAGCAATAAGCAGAAATCACAATACATGAACAATAAGCACAACAGTTTACCCTGGGAAAACCCTCCTACATGAGGGAGAAAAACCCAACAAAATATACCTCATATATATCATATAAAAAATGCAGAATACTGCTTTACAACCAGACCCTTCTCAAGGGTCAAATGATGCAAGCAATCAATCTGGAAATAATGCTTCTCTCTTAGAAGCAAATGAATGATAGATATGATATCTCCTTGAATCGAACTCCTAGAAGCAAATACACAAACAGCTGTAGATGTGAACTCTGCTGTAGATGCGAACTTGTCTTGATGATTATTTTGATGATCGAATGAAAGGCAGGCGCCTTGCTTATATACATGAGGACGTGACTCTTCATGAGAGAGGTCAGTCTCACTCAAGAGATATGACCTTTTACAAAGAGTGGCGATCATTCATTTAGTCAGCCACAATAAATAAATAAAATATGATTTGTTATTAAATGAAGCGCCTCTTCACAAAGTCGGCTTCAAATAAATATATAGCCACGGCTATATTTATTTGCTTTATTAATTCAATAGAAGGATTAAGACTGACGCTATAACATCAACATGGTGGAGAAAAGATGGCGATCCTTTCTTGAACAGACTCAAAAGAGGAGGTTGCCAATATAGCTGCAGTTAAGTCCAAGGGGAAAACCAATCCTTCTTCCAACAATTCGAAATTTACAAGTAACAGACGAGTGATGGCCATTTCTTCTTACAGCAGGTTGAAAGTGGAGCAGAGAAAGGACAATTGTCCCCTCTTCTTCAGCCATACAAGTGGCACAGCGAAAGGAGGGGCATCCATTCTTCCACCACTACATGATGTGAAGGTGCAGCAGAAAAGAAAAGGGACAGACATCCCTCCTTACAAAAATGGATGAGGCAGACTTAAGGGACAATCATCTCTTATTCATAAGATGTTCATCCCTTTCCACTAGCTAAAAGTTGGAAAAATAATGGATATCTGTTCCTTCTCCAACCAAATTTTGAAAATGTTCCCATCGGCCCAAATTTACAGACATCTAGAAGTCATTATAAACTGGTTCTGTGTTAAATACCAACACAGGAGTACATGTCCTAATGCTGAATTCAATATATAGCCCGATTCTACTAATTACATTTTGATAATGTGTAACTGATCTGGAGATCTCAAGACATTGGAACAGCTGGATGATTAGAATAGTTTCAACTTCCTCATTGGTCATTCTTCCCTCCAATGACAAACATGAAGCAAAAGATGAACTATCATGTCTGGAAAAGCAAGCAAAACTTTGAGAACTTGTGATGAGAGGGAAGATGGCAAAAGAAAAAGAAGCTTGCAAGGAAGTGTTAGAACAGCCTGCAAGATGGATGCCATTTGTGTCCAGTTTTGTATTTTGCATTATGAGCTTGGGAATAAACAGAATTTTGGTCTATAGATATATTCTTATTTGTCTTTATATGACAGTTTTGAGATGGTTATAGAAACTATATAATTTTGTGTTCCATGATAATGCTTCCAATGTTTTATTGTGCACTCTGATTGGTTAGTAAGTGAGCTTAGACTGCAAGAGTGATGCCATTTGTGCCAAATTATGTGCATTAGGACATTATAAATGCCGTTGCCAAAATGGTAGATAAGCCCAAAAATTGACTCCCGCTTATTGAAGTAGATTGAGTATCAGAAAATTGAGGATGTCAAAAGGGTTGAATTTGAAAACACTAAGTTTAAGGGTCACACATCAAAGTGGTGAGATAATTTAAAATCGAGTATTCAGAAAACAAAAGATCAAAACAAAGATGGGTGTTGAAACAAGGAAGAAAGTTCCTGCCCTCTGATTATCAGCAGATTTTACCAAGGAACCCACAGAACCTAGGATAGGAGGAGTTGCATTTGAAGATGAGTCTTAAAACTTGATCACCAAAGTCTATCATATTGATGAAGATTGCTAAAAGGTGTACAATTGTAAATGGATTAAGGCATATCAGTTTGACAAGAGGGTAAAGGAAGATTTCATTATTATTTAAATCCAGGGATGAATTCCTATATGTGCAGAGCTAGCACCACTTCACTAGGATTCCCTCTCTTTCAATCATTGACCTGCCCGATAAGATTGTATTGCCACCTTAGGGCATACCAATCTTTTCAAAAAAGCCATGGTGATGCTGCTAGTAACTGTTCCTTAGGCTCTCAGCCATGGTTCATGGTGAGTTTCCTTAGTCTTTGCCTAGAGTGGTCCTAAATCTTAGGCCTATCCTACACTTTGGGGCCCTATCCTACCCATTAGTGCTCCATAAATATTCAGATCAAGGAAACTTTATTCGTATAGCATGTCATCATTATTTACTCTCACTATCACTCTGATCTACTAACTCTCACAGACATCTACACTAATATTGTTGGATCTGCCACAGCAATCATTAACATGACTTAAACCTTGTTTTTGCATGCCTCTCTCCTACACTATTTTTATGGCGATTTCTTTGGGGCTCAATATTAGGGTTTTATCAAGGAATCACTGGTCATCAGCTAGAGATTGTCCATATATTCCTCCTATCAAAGCATCACACAATCAAATCCTTGAAAAATGGTGAGGGTTCTATGTGCAAGCCTTTTTATGTAGGACCCCAAGAAAGCCTTCATATTGCATCATTGCTATCTTTTCTTATTGAAGGTTTGTGAATCACTGGTTGTCATTCTCATGTTAGATCTGCACTAGGGCTTTATATTTATGCTAAGTTGCCAAATCGGAATTGGCTATGGGTGTGTGGGTATGGTATAGTGGTACAGCCAAAAAAATTGGCTAGGTTCTGAGTATAAGCCAAAACATGCAATACCACAAAGTTAGGAATTGACCTAAATTAGCCACAAGATCTAAGTTCTAACTACTATTTTTGTATACGCTAGTATTTAGAAATGAAAGAAGGGTTAGATAATGCACTGTTCATGATTTTCCAGCTCACATAAGTAATCTGAATGCAATACATGAAAACAATGTTACCAAATCGGCCATAAACCTAGATGTTTGCTGGTACCATTCATAAATCGGAAATGGGTTTGACTTGCTTGTAGGTTTGGCCAGGGCAGGGACTTTTACACATGGATTTGGTTGGAATTGTTCCTGCACATACTGTGGTGATTCAGGCTGCCATTATCCACTTTGTTTTCGGGTTTTATCCTCTTACCTTCATGGATGTAACATTGTTTATAAACAGCTTCTGTAAATAATAATCAGCTCCAAATTTTCTATTGATTTGCAATATAATAATTTATATCCATTCAAACTGCAGGTCTACCTTTCTTGTGTTTTCAAACAGATCTTAGATCTCGTTGGTGTAGTGGTACAACCTGTCATGGCAGTCCTTAATCATTATACATCTTGTTTGCTTGCTTGTTCTTAACCCTATCTTGCAGCAGCCTACAGTCATTCAGATTTTTGCAACTAAATAGTGCAAAAAGTTGCATCACAGAGACAGAAGGTGAGAGGACAAGAATAGAAGGGACACCCTTCTTCCCTTAGCTAGAAGTTGGAGGAGACCAAAGTGTGGGCAATTCCCTCTCTCTGTATGGAGAAGAAAATTCTGAGGCCGATGAGGGTGGCCATCCCGCCTCCAGCCAAATTACAAAGTGGCCTCAAGCCAAAAAGGGACAGATCTCCCTTCTCCCAAATTATGAAAAAAAATTCCCATCTCTTCCAATTAACACAAACACATCAAAAAGTAGTAAAAAAAAATTGTGTGCCAATGTTAAGACACTTGTCATGAACCCAAGTTCAACATGTAGCAGGATTTGACAGACTGCATTCGGATCATAGAGAACTCATCTACGGGCCTGAGATCTAGGAACTCTTGGAGGACTCGTGAGAAGAGTGAATCAAAGGAAATAAGAGGAATCTTTATGAGAGTATGCAGCTCGCAAAAGTGGTTGCAAATGGGTCCAGAAATCTTGTCGTGTCTAGTTCTAAGGCTTCAGAATAAGAAGAGTTTAGGCTTGTTCTAAGATATATTTCTATGCTCAATGATTACACATCCAAATAAGTCTGAGAATTCTAAGATAGACTTCTGTGTTCAATAATTACACACCCAAAGTTTTGTTGTCCATTCTGATTGCCTGAGTGGTTAATGGTTGTCCATTTGATCATCAGCCACATCATCAATTACCTATTTTCATGGAATACACTGAGGTTATTGACAAACATGTCATATACAACTGCGGATACAATGGATTAGTCCAAAGTCAAACAATCGCCATTCTGGACACATATAATTCACCCAAGTAACTAGCTTGTGGCAAAATTTTCACCCGCTACAATGTGGGAAAGATCCAAGCCATCCTTGCTTATTTACTAAGAATTTATACCAAGGAAATGCAATGGAAATGCAATGGACAGCAAACTAACCATGCTGAGAATACCACACACCAGAAATAGGATATGATGCTGATATCCATCTAAATAGTGAAAGTAAACATATTTCAGATCTATATAAAGGAACATGGAAGCATAATAATTAGTGGAGTGTCTTTTCTATCCGAACATGGCCCATATTTAGCTTTAGAAAGAAAATAGAAAATAATGTAGCAATCTAGAGATGCATATTCTAAAACTCATAACCAGTCTTCAATCAAACAGAAAACCACATGCTATGACATACAAAGCGTATCTTTCAGGCTTTGTTTCAAGGCAGATTATATTGAAAACAATTTCTCTGCTATAATACCAATGACAAATAAGTCTAATACCTTGAGCATTTGTACGCCTTCTGCAAATGTAAGGCGCAATGTTTTTCTCAAGTACTGTAAGACACATGTAAGCCTCAGTTAAAAGACATTACTACGAAAACTGACAAATTTCAAATGAAAGCATGTTCATCAGAGTTCTTTAAATGATATAACAAACCAGTTCAGTCAATTGGAATCTATGTCCATTGTCCAACTATTATGACCATTAGTTGACCATGACTATCTGGAATGTCTAGACTCACAGAAACAAAACAATCAAACTTGAAACATGTGGAAAAGAAAAATCCTACCTTAAGAGGTTCAAATGGATACTGCTGATCAATGGCATTAAGCTCCTTCTTGCATTTCTCATTTAGTCCATCAAAGGTAGAAACAAATAGCTTATCAATAACATCCAATACCTGCATCCCATTTATTTGGGACAAAGAGACATTTGAGTTTTCACATATCAATACATAAGAAACCATACAAATGGTCATTAGTATCAAACAAGTTACCTCACCTCAAAATAATGCTCCTTGATCTCCATCTCAAGATCAAGACCTGTAAATTCACATAGATGTCTGTGGGTGAAGGAATCTTCAGCCCTGAAGACAGGACCAATTTCAAATACACGACCAAAATCTGCACATATAGCCATCTGTTTGTGAAGTTGTGGTGATTCCGCTAAACATGCTGGCTGTCCTTTGTATTCCAGTTTAAAGACAGCAGAACCCCCTTCACTAGCCCCTGCTATTAACTTCGGCGTATGTATTTCAATAAATCCTTCAGAAATCAAAACCTGACGGAAAAGCTGGCCCATGCAAAGAAACATGGTAATTGTCAGAAATAAACTGAAAGCCAGTTTAATCTGGAAAAATTTAGCTTTAGAAACCAAAAACTAACACAAAAAACACTCCAGACAGACATTTCTGAACTGCTGTTTTCATTTTATAAATTTCCATCCTACTAGAGTAGTTCTTCACTGGAGGTGAGCACATTTCCCCATTTAAATAGGGGTTAAAGAGCGGAGAAAAGCACTCCATCAAGCATATTTCCTATCTATCTGTATCTGATTTTATTAAACATCAAAAATATGTCAAGAGTACATATTATTGATGTTGTCCAATAAAAATAAGTTTCACAATTGGGAATTCAAAACTTCAAAACATGGGACCTACAGATTGATAGGTGTAAAGGTAAAAACTAATCAAAAAAAAGAGTGAATGTAAGCCAACCTCCAAAAATACTCAAGATTCACATGGTAAACCAGAACCCCAATACATGTTGTAACAGATACAATTAGTCTTCCATAATAAATATCACAAGAGTTTAGCCCGCACGGGTAGCGGAGTTCGCTTGAGTCTTGGGTTTGCTCCCCAAGGTCTTGGGTTCGACTTCAAGGCCCCAATTCGCCCGATGCGAGTGGCTTGCGGGCGGCTGCTCTCATCCCTAGAGGACTAGTCTCGCCTCAGCTCACCTCAGCTCGCCCCTTCCGGACCCCAACTTGGCATAAATGTAAGACCAAGGCAAGGACTGGTTGGGTGCTGGGCCGGGTCACGGGGATACCTCTAGGTCATCAAAAACAAATTAACCAAATAAAAAAATATATATATCACAAGAGTTTAATGTAATATTACCCAATAGGATATTAATTATTGCCGAACTGTCATATACAAAACATTTCAAAACAACATAGTAGAAAGCTCCATATCCATGTACATGCCAAGATGTACTGAGTTCTGATATTAGTGATATTTAGTCCAAATTCACATTTCCGCTTCACCCACATCTACTGAAATCTTGAATGAATTTTTTAGTATTATGGAATCTAAGGCAAATACAGCTATTCCATACTAAATTTTGATCAGGGATTAGAAATGCACTGTGAGTAATCAACTCTATAGACTATGCATGCTGCCAAACTTGATAAAGGGGCTATATCTTTTCTCTGTAATGACTCGGAACTCAAGAAAACTTGAAAGCATATATAGAATGGTGGCAAACAAGTCAGTGTATGAAAACTAAGATGTTTTCTGAGGCCTTAGGTAATACTTCGAGAGAATAGTCCACACATTTTCGTACATGACTAATCAAATAAACAGAACTGCAAGAAAAAAGGTAGTAACTTAGAATGCTTAGTTCATGAGAAATCTGTAGAGACTTCTGGCTAATAATACCTACGATTGTTAAATTAGCAAAACAATATTGTCAGTAAATAAGAATTGTACATTAAAAATCTTTACCATTGAAACATGGGACTGGAGATGAAATATTCCCTGATTAGCAGGTGTGCGTAAATCAAGAACCCTGAAGTTTAGCCTAGTGTCCTGACCCACACTCACAAGCTGCTCTCCAGTCTGCATTTACTACCAAAATAAGACTTAGTTCACTCGCACACATAAACAGAAGAAAGGATTTAGGCATTGATACTTAAATCACATATCATAGTGCAGAGCAACAAACATTGTGATATGCAGACTAAAATTTGTTATTGACGACACTGAAACTAAAATCAGAAAATGAATCTTGTTATAATCTTTGCCACTTTAGATAGACAGAAGCTCAGGTGACAAGTCCGGGTACTGACATCAACATGCATTTATGATAAATCATAAAAACATACATATTGAGTGTACGTAATGACTAGATGAAACTGAATCCACCACTTCATTGGTTTTTCATGAATTATCAAATGATTGAGGCACAAACTACTATTCAGCATCAAATCTCTCAATAATATGCATTACTGATTACGGTGCTCTCCTAGCTTCAAACTGCTGAAAATTTGTATTATGTTTTGACAAACATCTCACTGGGTATTAATAATGAAACAGAGAGACTGAAAAAATGCAAATGACCTTACAGTAATAACAACAAATCAGACCTGCTTTGCTCTCTCAAACTCCTTTTCACTCCGAGCAGCATCTTCAAGGTTGATGGGCAAAGTTGGCACCAATTTGCTAATACAATACACTTTCTGTACTTTTATTTCTACCTGCATTCATAAATTCACATCCATAAGAAAAGCAGAAAACATTAGTCTAGAATCATTAAATAGTGACATGACATACTGAATATAAACCTAAAATTCTTCTGTAGAAAATTCTTTCTTAAGACTAGATCACAAAAAAAAGTCAAAAATATAGAGATTCAACCCTATCTGCTAAAATATTGTTATGTAGTTTGTAGATTCCTCGGGAGTTAATTAATGAAACATTTATTTATTTAAAACTTGTCTACTGAGACAAACATTTAAAGTCATTAAAGGATCCATCACTAAATCATATGCAATAGTCAAAATAATAAGAAATAGCCCTAATTGCTAAAATATTTTCCTGTAGCTTGTAGTTTCCTTTACCATTAACTACTGAAACATTTATTATTTGCTTAAATTCTTTTTCTGAGATGATACATGTGAGAAGCTTGGAAACCCATCTAGAAAATTGGCAAAGGATGTGGCGAAGATTCAGAAGCATCTGTCAACTGGGGAGGGCAGACCACTCTACTCTCTGGGTTTTAATGTCTTGGAGCTCCTGTGTCTGGAGATATCCTCGCCCCGTCAAGAATGTTTCAACATAGCAAAGGTGTGAGGTTCCTAGCAAAGAGAGCAGCATTGGTGAAATTGGAGGATCAGTCTTTTGAGCCAGACTGTAGCAGGTTGATATGATGACCCTGAGGTCATAGGCAAAGCACATAGAGGGGGCCTGGTATTGAAAATCTTTGTTTTGCTTGATAGATAATCTGTCGTGTCTGGTCGTGACATGTCTGGGTTTTAGGAGGGTGGTGTGAAGATTGTACACAGGCATTTTGTAAATCCACTGACTGGTGGGTATAGTCATATGAATATCTTTTGGGTAGATATAGAATGAAGTAGTTTCTTTTTGCTCTGAACTCATATTAATGTATATTTCTACTCTCTATGCACTCTTGGAGTATATATATTGTAATCAGTCAATCTCATTTGGACATAATATAATGGAAGCGGGCCCTAACCCTCACTTGACCCATCAAAAATAAATAAATGTCACATTTCATCAAAGACTGTATAAGTAAATCAAAGTCTCACAATTAAATTTTCTTCCTGTAGTTTGCAGATTCCTCAAGAGATAATACTAAAAGATATTATTTAGAATTCACTTTCTGAGATGACAAGATTCGCCATAAAAAAAATTGCACATATTCTAGACGATATGCAAACTACAAAGAAGAAATTTTAACTGTTAAATCCATTTCTAGTAATTTTGAATTTTGTGCTTGATTTAGACACAAAACTTTTTAATTTTTAATTTGTAGCTATGATACCAGGTTTTGCTGAACCTTGACCGGTCCAGATCATATTTTGATCCGAATCTGAATCCAGCTGGGTCCAGCCTGGGTCCTAAGTTCCTAACTACAGACCATTCAGACTAGGTGCATCTGAGACATATCCCAGCCAAATGGCAGGCCCAAGGTGAACCCAGGCAAACTCAGGTAAGACCCACAGGAATGTTTTCTTTAAAAAAGATTTTCTTCAAAAGAAAATTAAAACAAAAACTAACCCTAAAACTACATTTTTTTAAGATTTTGGAGCTTGGTTAAAACTAAAAGCTTTGTTCCTGGTTGGGGTTTGGGGTTTGGGTTTCAGCAGTTGGTCATTTTTTTCAGGGTCTAGTACTAAGCTTAATTCTTCAAAAAATGCCTCACTACTAGTCTCTCAGTACTTCATAAAAAGCCTCAGCTGACAGCACTACTAAACTCTCCAGACAAAGGCACTTTTGTTCCACCACCCCACCAGATTTGGAAGTACCATACCAGGCAAGAGATGTGAGCACCACCCTGTTCCATCCATATTATAATATTCCGGGCCGAATTACTATGTAATTTTCCCCAATTTTTACAATTTTAAGAATCCAGGTATTTTATCAAATACTTACACTGCAGCTGCTGTGTCTGAGTTTACAGAATGTTTTTACTGGAAAGATGTATGTCTGTATGCAATTTATAGGATATGCATTCTTTGCATTGTAACATATAGTGCCTTGAATTTAAAAAGAATTTATAACAATTGAGCACACTTATTTATATGAAATTGTATTTCCAGATGATACAAATTACACTGAGAGAAATTTAAAATTCACTACAGATACAGTGAGGTAATATTAATATTTTCTAACCTGGAAAATTACTGCCAACTCCCATACGCAGCCCCAGCAGTCATGGCTTACATCAATCTCTTTCAAATATCATAGGCACCTCATATAGAGAGTGCAACAGCCAAAGGAGGCACGGCAGTCATTACAAGTTGATGCGGCAGTCAAATGGCAGCGACCACTTTAATCTGAGCTGGCAATTTCTTAAACCCTTCCCTTCTCCCACGTCAACCATATGGCATGTATGGGTTCTCTTCCAAAGAGCTGTAGCTCTTTCCAATAAGGCACGGCTCTCTTAACGTGTAGCGGCTGACATATGAATATGGTGCGACCCACTAAACTCCGCCAAAATCCTCAATATCATTTGCAGGGTAAATATTTGGTATGGAAATGTGATACGGCTGCTTGGATAATGGTTCCCTCCAAAATAATATATATTTATCTCTGATATTTTGGAATATGATGGCTGTGTTATCAGCTGTTAAATACAATGTAATTATTCGCTTTTCACCATAACTTTGCAATTACAGGTATTTCCTGAAATTTGTCTCGGCACAAGACTTCACAAATTTCTCATAATCAAACAACCGTTCATTGAAGCCCAATTGCAGACTCTGAGTGAATCCACCCTCTGACGGAGATGGGTTTTCATCCAAATCCACCCTGATACTTGAGGGTTTTCGTCCTCCAGTTCCCAAAATGCCAAGCTCTCCCAAATTCCCAATTTTCCAAAAGATAATAATTCAAATGACGAAATGAATTCCTTTTAGCCACCTTTTATAGTCAACCACTTTTTTTATATTTAATATTAAATATCCACCATTATAAAATAATTTTATTTAATATTTGAGCATATTACTTAATAAAGTTATTTTAACATTTATTAATTGATTAAATATAAATGTCCACAATTATTAATTTAGGACATTTTAATATTTAATTAATTAAATTAATTCAATGGTGACTATCCGAAAATCGGGGACATTACAGTCCTTCCTTCTCAAAGATTACTTGTCCCCAAGCAATTTGTACCTATATACCATGGCCCAAATACCAAGATTCCAGATAAACCTGTAGAATGCTCCACCATACCTCTGCTACGTCAACTTGATACAACTGAACCCAGCAGCTTTGTCAATCTCTGTTATAATGTGAAACAAACTATCACTCATATGAATCCTTGGATCCCAGAGCCAAGTTGAGAGTCTACCATTCCCAACATATGATGACTTTTGTTGTGCCACTTTGATTACAGCTAGAATACCAATGTGCCAAGTCTCCGTTTCATGTTCTTGTATCCAACCATCTAGTAGAAACAAACTAGGAGACCTGCAAAATTTGGATTCTTCTTTTGAAGATGGAAGCACCTCATACCAAAGTGATCTATGAAATCCTTTATCCATCCCACTCTTATATGTCATCAGAAACATGGTCAAATCATTCACATGTAGGTTTGAAAGAAAAATGATGAGCATACCTCACAATGCAATCAAGGTGAAATTC
>VDFB02269727.1:0-46629 GCA_007258455.2 Sequoia sempervirens | reverse complement strand
ATTTTTCCTTTCAATATTAAAATATTTATCAACAACCATTAGAGTGTATCTTCTCCTTGTAGGGTAGTCTTCAAATAGTTGACATCAATAAGGGTTCTTGTCACTTCTTGCAAAAAAGCATGATGTAAAGGATCCCCATTCAAATATTAATACAAAGAACATGAAGAAATCACATGCATGTGTTGCATGCACTTACATGGTTGGGGATGATGACCTTCAAGAACACTACAACCTTTTCAAACCCTTCCGTTATTACAATGGAAACACTTCCACGTACAAGCTACACCCCAAAGGAATTCCATGGCACAAGAATCTAAAAACTAACATGAACACAATATATGTGCAGTCTCCATTATTGAGGCTAAATATGAGACTATTGAAAACATCATAACCCTCCTTGACAACCATTATAACTGCATTTCATTGATTAGAAATCTACACAAGAAACCAACTAAGGTTTTAAATGCATTATTTGCAACATTTCTCATTATCCTCTTGGGATTGTTACTTGGAGACCAAATCATTGCAATCACATGATAAGGACTGAAAATCATTTCATAGTCACCCATGAGATACTTGTCACCATTTCATGTTGAATCATGAAACTCAAAATGCTATCACTGTCCATGTAAGACCTCTTCATCATTTACAAACCTTTCCACAAGGATATAAAGAAAGTGATTGTCATTGTTTAATTTGTCTCTTGCATTCCCTCATACAACATGGATCAAAAGGCATTCTTTAACATGAATATTCATTTCTTCAAACCCTAACCCGTGCATAGAAGGGAAGAAACTCACTCAAGGAGGCAAATTCATGTGAAATATTGTAAATATATTGTGCAATATGTTTGTGAAGGAAAAATTTGAAATGATTTTGGAAGTAGTAAGCTTCTAAACAACAATTGCAAGCATGAATTTCATTCAGTCTTATTGCTTTTTTTGTATGCAAATGCTACATTATTGTATGTGGGTAGATTATTGACATGCTTTGGTGTGGGAGTGATATCATTCACAATAAGATTATCAAAAAATTTGCATGCCTATACTTTTATGAAAGGTTTGTCAAGGTGGGCAATTTATTTATGCTTTCATGAATCTGATTCTCTCCATATGATATGGTAAATTCAAGTACCTGTATATATTGCTAAAACAACTCTAAAGCAACTACAGGGTTCTCTTGGGATTTTAAATTAGGTAAGCTTCTTCCATCAATTGATTTCCCCTTACAATTACTATCTTCCTCTATTGCTTTGGGTGAAGTTGTTGATGACCAATAGTTGGGCTAAGGTAAGTGTCGGTCATAGAGACTAAATAAGATTGAGACTAAAAATCATAGAGAATAGTTGGATATTGCATGAGATTGTCCAAGGTATATTAAAGAAGTAGATGAAATTGTTATAAGTTCAAGCCAATACAATGGTACTTTAGTGTCAAAGATTGATCTAGGGGATAGTGGAAGTTGTAATAGCAACATAACTATAAAGGTAATGTCTCATATTTAGATTCTTTTGGGTGCAATGGAGCATTCTACATTGTTTGTAGTCATTTGTGCAAGAAGATTATCAAAAGACTAGTTCAAAGGAGTCTCCATCCACATCAGGAAAACTTACACTATGCTTTGTCAACTCAAATCTCTCTTGAAACTTTGTGTTGAGAAGTTGAAGGGGTCTACTTATTGGCCTAAATTTGAAGAAACAGTGAATACAAGTGTAGTCCTTGTTATGATGAAATGGTGCATAAAATTCATAAAGAGGACCAAACCTTAAAGATAGTATTGCCATACAAGTAGCAAAATGACATTTAGCACCAAAGATAAGAGATTTGTGGCATCTATTTGATGCATGATATGAAAAATTGATGCACATCAAGGAAAGCCTTGTCAAATTATTTTCATTACTTTGTATGCAGACCTTGTACAATATTGATTTGACAAATGATAATAGTGGTAAATTGACTTTTGAGTGTTCTATTTTCAGCAAAAGAAGAAAGTTTCTGTTGCAAATAAATGGTAGGCCTATCTTTCAATTTATACTTCATTGTCAAGATTTATTGATCCTTGTCCAAACCTCTATTAAAACTTCTTGTTATTATCCATGTTGTTGAAAGTGGTAGTAGGTGATCAATCCCATTGTTTTTCCTGTCCATAATGAAGGTTTCACATTGGTGTTGAGATTAAAACATTGCATGAGGTCTAAGCTTATAAAAAACATTGCTTAAAACCTATCATAGGTCTTGTCATTGTGTTCCATTGAAGTATATTCTTACAAAGCCCAAAGAAAGTGTCAAAGATTCACTAACAAGCCACTGATCTATTTCCATTGAGGCATGTATTGACATTATTGTAATTTCCTTGATATTAACTAAACCCTCATAAAAACCTTGCAAAATCCATTAATTAAGAGATTTTCAGAGCTTCCTTGTAAAATCCATTTTGTGTACATTATGCAATCATATCATTTCATTCCATGAGATGACATCTCTTTGAGGCATTCTGTCAAAAAATTCAGGTGTTTTGTCTATGATTCCACATCTTGCATATATGTCTACCAGAGCATATTTAACTATAATTTAGGTAACTTTTAGATTGCTTTGTTAAATAGATGCTTCAGAAGCTAGGAAACTATAGCTAACTGCATTCTAACATATTCAAGCATTTTAAGCTTGTTTTCTTTTTCTTCTTTATGCAATCATCTGCACCAAAAATAGAGAAATATTTCAATTTAATTGAAGGTCTTTACTACTTGAGCATTTACATATATGAAAGTGAATGTTTGTCTAAAGTAGTTGCACCATATTCCAATTATATGTTTTCATTCATTGCTTTTGATGAATTTATTAAAAAAAGTAGTGGTGCCAATCTTTCCTCAAGTAGATGTTTTAAGTATGCAAAGCCCATTTCTTTTATCAATCTATCTATTTGCAACATGGTTTTAATTATTTCCCAATTTTGGATTGGCTATCCAGGTGCACCACACAACATGTAGCAGTGCCATGTTTGAGTGCGTAATTAAGTTTGTCTACTTGAAATTCTCACTCTATTATAAGAGTTTCAAACTTTCATATAATTGTCAAGTTTTCAGTGTCAAAATGGTATGAATTTTTTTGATCTTGCATGAAGACCATTCTCACTATCCTTATTTCATAATCTTCTCTTGCAAAGTTTTGAAGGTCTGCATTTTATTCTTTGCTATTGATGCACATGTCCAAGGGATTGTGGCTTCACTAGTGAGGTTGATCTAGTCATCTGTTGTTACTCCTATATCATGGATTCTTGTAATATTTGGCTTGGTAGGTGATTGCATTACTAGATACTTGTAGGCATTTTCCACTCTTTGTCATGAATCAATGCAAATATTTGCAGGCCTTTCCTTTGTTGTGTAAAGGTTAATTGCACGATTTTGCAAATTGAGTGTAAGCCTTAATTTTTTTTCATCATTAAATCTATCAGAAACATGCTTACTTATGCTTGTGGTAAAAATTCTACAAGGAATCAAGATCACTAATTAATATATCAGCCAACTTGCTATTAACAGATTGAGTTCATGACAAGATCTCAAGTCAATAGTAACAATAAGGCTTGTAGCACAAAGGTCGGTAACTCACTATGATAACCATGTCATATTAAAAATGCCTTTGTGATTTTTTTTTATATTTAAACCTAGCAAACTCTTATATGGAAGTTTACTCTGGCTAAGACTCCATTCATTGTCATTAAATAACCATATGTCACATTATCATATAAAACAACACACTCTTGTACCATATCTTAAAATAATATACCCTATGCATTAATCCTACAACCTGGTTTCTTTCCATCAAAGATTTTACACCCTTTTCCTATGTTCCCTATGTCAGGGATCCATATCAATTTTGGAATAGGAATGATGCACAAATAGAATTCTCCAATATGAGGAAACATTGCTGCAAAATATTGAAAGGGAAAATCAAGATTTTTGAATCCCTTGGAAATAGATTGTTCATTGGAGATGCTTTTCATCAATTTGGTTCTCAATAATCAACTTCCTATTGTTCACTTGATTACAGGATCCCTCAACTGCAAGTGAGAGGGTTTGTAGGGTATTATAGTTGATAAATTGCATTAATGCAATCTAGATAGAAGCTTCATCTATTTTGATTCCTGAGTTATTGATCAAAATTGTTGTGTTGCATCTATGACTCCTCATCTCTGCAATTACAAACTCTTTTTATAATAATATTTCTGCATGCATTTGGTCTTATGGATTTGATATCACTCTACTATTCTATATGCAATGCATTGTTGTTGTCAAACTCGTTATCTGCATAATTGAAAAACCTTGCAATCACTTTCCATACTTGTGATAATGTTGAGTCAATTTAATCAGTGAGTAACTCACACTATTACTTGGGGCTCAATAATGCAAAATAAATACTATGAGTTAAACTTAAAAATGCTCCAAACTTGTAGAGAAAACTACTAAAACTTGTGACTTAGGGTAAAAACTCTACTGCAAATTTCTTCATGACCTTATTGTTACATCTCATGAGTGATTTTTAGGTTGATGGGTTGTTTGACAACTTGTTGTGTGTGTTGAGGCATTGTTCAATGTGTGGCTGTGTGTGTTGAGGCTTTGGTTGATGGGTTATAGTATAGAAATCATGGGTCTTTTTTTCTTATCCATACTGTTGATTCACTTGATCATTTCTTCACTTGTGACCTGTGGATTATGCCATTTTCCTACATCATTATTCCAAAGACAAATTGAAATGTGCTTATTACTCCTACCACAAGACATATATTATACTAACATAAATGGTTACCCACATCATCACAAGAGGTCCTTGGAGCCAATGTGGTATCGTGGTAGAACTCCCGCATCACCGCAAGAGCCAAGAATACATGGTGCGATGTAGTGGTAATATCCCACATTACCGTGAAGGCTGAACAATAAATGTGCGGTATGACGATAAATCAAATATCACATTTCTTTGAGGCATTTTTTGAAACAATTCACTTTCCTTGTCTATGCTTCCACATTTTCATGTATGTCTAGCAGGGCACTTGTAACTACAACATATCAAGATTCGTAATGCCCTAAATGCAAGGAAACTGCATATTTTCTCCAGGAGGTAAATATATATCCATGATCTGCATGCTATTTTCATGATTTTGACATCATACCAGTTATCTAAATCTATTTGTATGAAGTTGCAGGCTACCTCTCGAAAGGATCAAGAACAGTATTGGTACAGCAGGGAAAAGCCATATGTATACTTTACAGTAGAGCAGTTTTCTCAGAGATTCAAACAATGTCATGTTGGGCATGGGTTGTCAAAAGAGTTGTTGAAATCTTATGATAAGTCCAAAAGCCACACAGATGCTCTATCTTTCAACAAATACTCATATAGGAAATGGGAGTTGTTCAAGACATGTTTTGACCGAGAATGGCTACTTATGAAGCGAAACTCATTTGTTTATATATTCAAGGCAACACAAGTAGGTTCTCTACTCTTGATCTTCTAGCTTATAGCCAAGGCAGCCACTTTCAAAAAGAGTGTTTTATGCCCTAGACATATGAAAATGAGTTTGAAGATGTATCTATCATATATCATAAGTCATTCACAATATTTCAAAATACAATCAAAATCTCAGAACCCACATTTCATTCTGCTTCAGTTCCATAAGACTTCAATTATTTATTTATAATGTTTAAGAGATTAGATTTTATAATTATTATCACCTACTTTTAGGTTTTTTTAAATAAAGAATATTCTATAGTTTTAGAAATCTTATCGTTTAAACATGCTTTTACATGGTAGGTTATAATATGTTGAAAATAAGAAGAATTTGATGAAATCCATTGTATTTGGTAAGCTTGCATAGAGCTTGGATGAACAGTTAATTCATTTCTGAATCAATCTTCCATTGCAGCTTCTTGTAATGACATTTATCACAATGACTGTCTTCCTTTGGACACACATGAAAGTTGACTTGGAGCACGGAAATTATTATTTGAGAGCTCTTTTTTACTCACTCATCTTTTTGATGTTTAATGGTTTTGCAAAGCTAGCCATGACATTGACTCGAATTTTAATATTTTTCAAACAAAGGGATCTTTTCTTGCTGATTATTTTTTTTCTCATATTGTTGCAGTGTGAAAATCTTGTTGAATCATAACAATTTCTCTTACCAGGAGCCATGTTTTCTCATATTGTTACAGTGTGAAAATCTTGTTGAATCCATCTCTAATATTTGTTTTCTCATATTGTTGTAGTGTGAAAATCAGAACATACTCGAAGGTTCTTAACAACTCTAATAGTTGTACTAGGGGCTATGTTTAACAAACCAAATGCAATTGCTAACTTTTCACTATGGTGGCAGATAAATGATTCTTTTTTCTTCTATTCCATAGTATTAAGTAAAAGTCTTGAATCTGAAAATACCTTGCTACCTTCATTTTCCAAACCAATTTCTCCAATTTTGCATAGCTCTCCCATGTTTGTGGATGTGATTTGTCTCCTACAGTTTTTTAATTGATTTATCTTTTTGCTATGTTTGGACTTACTTTTATAAACTTGCAATATACAATGCACTTTTATTCTTTCTAAATTGAGATTAATAGTAATTTTGTTGGTTGTATTGAGACACAAATTCATTCATGGCAGAAAAGGCAACACTCTGTTGCTCATATCAAATGACACGTTGCATATAAAGGAGGGAAAATTCTAGCTGGGTTATTGTTGACTGCATTGAAGGAGAGAGTTTCATATATGGGACACAATTAACACTCTCCAGGTTCTTGGATTCTACATGTTACAACTTACTCTAGGAAGATTGCCTACATTGTAGAAGATTTAAGAGATGAAAGGGGCATGTGCTAACATTGAAGAGCTCTAAGCATGTGTTTCCATCATTTTAGAAGTTTTTTGGAGAATTTCTTTCTTGTCATTTATGTGCATTGTAACTCAGATTTTCAATCTTGTTACTGAAAATAAAAATTGTAATACTCTATTTCTAAGTTGTAACTAAAACACATTTCTTTTATTAATAAAATTCAACAATTTTTCCTTCTCAATGGCTATCTTATTGTGTGCAATTGATGATTGATCTATATTTATGTGTTTTATGTTTAAATCCTCAAATATTAATCAATTAAAATGACTAAATATAATACTCATTGACGTCAATTAATAATTAAATTGACAGAATATCTACCAATTGACAGGAATCAGTGAACAGTAAATAAATATATGACTTGTGAGATAAAAATGACTAAATATACTACCAAATTGATCAAAATGATAATTAACATTAATGACTAAATACATTACCAATGGACAAAAATCAGTGAATAAAAATGACTAAATCAACGACTAAATATATCAGTGAATAAAAAATAACTAAATAAGTGACCATATTACAACAATCAATGACTAAATCAACGACTAAATATACTACCAAATTGATCAATCAAAACAACCAATAAATGACTAAAAATGGTTTAGCCATTAATCAGGTCACGTTATAAATGACTGACAATAAACTACTAATGATCATGTGACCATGTTCAGTCATTTATAAGCAATTTTTAGTAGTTTTTTTAGTCATATATTGTTGTTTCTGTACTAGTGATATGCCCCCAATTTTATGAGTCAACATATAACTAAATATTTAAATTTTTAAGTTGTCAGGAAAGGTTAAAATTAAAAAGAGAACTTAAGTCAATTATTTATTGGTGCAAAGAAAATTAAGTTTTAGAAAAGTTAAAATAAATAAATTAAGTTACTTTTGAGGGGAA
Source organism: Sequoia sempervirens (assembly GCA_007258455.2). Classification (NCBI taxonomy): domain Eukaryota; kingdom Viridiplantae; phylum Streptophyta; class Pinopsida; order Cupressales; family Cupressaceae; genus Sequoia; species Sequoia sempervirens. The sequence continues at coordinate 38,849 of VDFB02269727.1, read as the reverse complement.
TTAAAAAATGAATTAAAGTTAAAAAAGGAAAAAGTTGAGAATTCAAAAAGTATGAGGAGTTACAAGGAGGAAGTGAATAAAAACATGGAGGAGTCTTTTGCTGGTATGCTGGTTTTTGAATTTGGAGAGCACGTGTCTACTAGTTGAACATAGTTCACCACAGCCTTTTGGAGGACGGAGACCCTCTGAAGGAAGATCAACTCCAGTGGTGAGATTTTCCACCCTGGCTGGTAATTGGCAAAATCACTCAAATTTCATAACTAGACTTAACAACTGAGTTTTGGTGAAATTTTTGAAGTCTTCTATGAAGACAAATTTTTAAAGTTTGTTTTGATTTCAAGTTATTAGATTTTTAGAAATTCTTTAGATGTAAAGGCTAGAAATATTGGGCGTCAAACTTCTCAAATGTGAAAGGAAATAACCAATCATGTTTTTTTTATTGATAAATGTCTAAGGACGTGTGTAGATGATGTTAATGCATTATGTAATATTGGAACAAGGCACATTAAACCCTATAGTTATTTCAATAAATGGATATACAAAGATCAGATAATTGATATTTTCCTTATACTTGTGTGAAAGAAGAAAATATACGAGTCATGCAGATGGGTCAAGTGACCGGTGGAATTTCAAATATACTCTAGCTTTAAAATTTTAAGTTGGGATAGTGCATGCTCTACAACTCATTACTACCTGAGAGTTACGAACTTGTTAAATTATTATTGTTGATGGATTTAATGAGTTTCAAGGTGAATATATGGTTGAGCGAAAAAGTGACTATAATGCTGAACATAATGACAACATTGTACAATGATTTCTAGACAATAATAAATGAAATTTAATATCAGCTCAATCCTCAATGTCGTGCCAATGTAAGGTTAGACTTGCATCTTTCCTCTATTTTGAACAGTGATAATATTTCAAGAATCTAGTGTTTGGTATTGAATTTCACTTGGTTATTATCTTATATTTTTTGTAATGAATCTCTTACTATATGTATGATTATTATCAATATTCTCAAAAACTTTGAGAGCTCAGTTGAACCACAATTGCATAGTCTGGTATAAAAAAATTAGTAGAGTTGAGATTCACCCATTCGTAGAGATAAGAATTCAAATAGTCTAGAAAGGGGTCACTCACGAATATTTCATGTAACCTCTTCACTATTCACAATATATACTATCTCTTCTTTGGAAAAATATATGAGAAATTCATGTCAATAATAATCAACACTGAACAATTATTTTGTTATTGAAGCAATTATAAATCTAACTCAAAACAACAATTTATATAATTTGTTTCACAAAATATCATATTCCCATTCAATGGTGAAAAAAAAAATTGGTGCTAATACTTAGTGAGAAAAGTCCAAATCAGGGTAGGACATTATAGAGTTTTTGTTGAGCATAGATATTAGTGAAAATATAGCTAGATGGATCACTAAAGTGATGGAATATGACATTGATATTAAGATCACTAAGTTGGTGAGAGGCAAGGGTTTGTGTGAACAACTTGTATCAGCATTTGAGACTCCTCTAGAGGTTGCTCTTGTGATGTAGATTTCCCAAGAATCCAACATAAGCACTCCAAATAGTTGGGTGAATGATATGTCTATCTTCTTGGAAGAAGGTAGATATCCTCCAGGTTTTAATAGGGACAAGAGAAGAAATTTCTAGTTGCAATCCATCCCCTACGTCATAGTGGATGATATAATTTTTAGAAAGGATCTCAATGGGGTCTTATTGAAGTGTATTGAGATAGATCAAGAGTAGATTGTTGGAGAATTTCCATTATGGTCCCTTAGGTGACCATTTTTTTAAAGGACCATTGTTGCTAAGACTATGAGGGCTAGATATTATTGGTCAAACCTATTTAATGATGCTCACAAATGTGTGAGAAATTGAAAAATATGTACTGCTTTCTTCTTTGGAAATCAAAGGTTGGCCTCCCTACCCCTTCATCCCATTCAAGTTGATCATCCATTCACACAATGGGGTTTGGATTTTATTGACATGATAAATCCACCATCTAGTGTTGGGCATAAATAGATTTTGGTAGTCACAAACTATTTCAATAGATGGATAGAAGCAATTTCCCTAAGGGATGCCACCGTGCTTCAATTTTGGAGTTACTTTATGTAATTGTTACAAGGTTTGGTACCCCTTCCACCATAATATCTAATAATGCCAAGGTTTTTGTTAGTACTCAAATCATTGATTGGGAAGTTAGGCTTGGCATGTATTTGAAAACTTCATCAAATTATTACCCTCAAGGTAATGGCCTAGTTGAGTCTTCTAACAAAAACCTTATCATCAAAAGGACCATTGAAGGTAATCAAAGAGTTTGGCGCAATAAGATAAATATAACTCATCGAGCTAACAAAACTACCCCTAAAAGAGCCATTCACAATTCTCCTTTCATGTTAGTTTATGGAAGAGAAGCCAAACTACCTTTATTATTAGAGTTTCCTTCTCTTGAGTTGGAACATCAACTAGAGTTAGAAAAAAATGATCCCATGACAATGAACCTAGCTGAGCTAATGGAGTTATAAGAGACCAAGAATAAGGCTGTGTAGGCCCTATTGATTTAACAAGAATATGTCAAGAGAAATTTTGACAATAAGGTAGTCCACAGAGTGTTCTAGGAGAGAGACTTGGTGCTAAAATGGGATGCAGATAGATCCAAAGTAGGAAGGCATACTATGATTCCATTTGGAGTAGTCCATATGTCATCATTAGTTGTAAGGATGCTAATACATTCCATCTCTCTAGGCTAGATGGTAAGTTTCTCACAATTCTAGTTAATGGGATTCATCTCAAACCTTATTTTTGAAAGGTTTTGAGAATTCATGCACATATTGGATTTAGTTGATTTTTGTTTTCCAAGAAGTGTGTTCACACACCCTACATTCTCCTTAAGGGAATGTATGTTCTTCGGTGTTTTTTATTTCTTCAAGTGCAAGCCTTCACATGTTTTTCTCTTAGGGTACATCATTTGTTGAAGTTCCCTTTATGACTATGCCCAATGGACTAATACCGCCACTAGATTCCAAGATTAGTAGAAAATCATCCCACAAAAGTCACCAAAATGTTGTCACTTGGTGACACCCTTCCTTTTTTACATGATCCATTTGTAAGAATCAATTTGAGAGGACATATATGGTTGTTCATGCTCAAAAGGCCTCTGGTAGTTATGTTACCCTTTTTATTAGTGCCTTTCAGTGCCCTATTATCACGTACAAAAGTTGTCAAGTGCAAAAGTTATCAAAATTATATTGTTGCAATTCTGAAAACCCTAAACCCTCAATAAAGACTCTAACGTTTCCTTGCACTTTTATTATATTTCTACATTAACTAGTTCACCTAGTTCCTAGTGCCCTAAGTTGTATGTGGATTCCCCTTATCGCATGAAGTTATTGACCCCTATTTATTGCTTACCATAAATTTATCCTAGTACTTTAAAAAAACTTAGGCACATACAAAATTGGTAACTTGAGTGATCAATTACTTAGGGCACCACCTAGACACTTGTCATGATTTCATTGCAACACACCTTCTCCTTGCACCACATCCAATTTCTCCTAGCGCATAAGTATTTTATGTTGAGAAGTGATTGGTGTAGACGATGGGAATGTGCCATCCACTGATTGTAGTGCATGGTTCCTTTGGAGCACATTTTTATATCTTCATTACATTCACAAAATGTGACATATTTGGTCAAAGTTAAAAGTTGGATGTGTGGTTGCTTCTCATTTGAGTGCATTTCTTCTTCACACTGAATTTTCCAATTCTTAGTACGAAAGTAGAAATGTGTTGAGCAATAGAAGGTATATTATCTTGGGACATGTGTCAGCTCTTCATTATAGCACACATCTTATTCATAGTGCAACTTTAAATGTTTAGTGCATGATATTTATGCACTTAGCAAGGTCCATTCAAGTTTTAATGTACGACGGCTCATCATGACAACACACTCTTAGAAGGAGAATATTCTCCCTAGACGTGTTGATACCTGGGTGGTTGAAAATTTAAGGGCTATGTGACCTTTCTTGATTCGAGCACATCTTTTCTTCATACTATGTTTTCTTCAAAAGGTGATTTTTAATGGTTTGCTTTGGTCTTTAGGAAAGTGTCAATCGTCCATCAAGGTGTGACCATTTAGATCGACAGTTGGGATTTAAACTTCTTGTAATGTAGAAAATTGTACCCCTTTCTAGGAGAAAGTACAATTCACACTTATTTGGACCTATTTTGGTGAGTTTTTCATTAATGCATTTTAAAAACCTCATTAATAGGCCCCTAATACCCCTTTATTATGCATCCCAAGGCCTATTTTACTTAATTTTATTTAATTCTTGACACCACAACCCGCATTGAATAAATGCTATGAATTAAATTAATGCCTCGACATTTGTGGAGTCCTAAAGTTTTAGGTCAGGAGACATTCACCCATGGGCGAATGGGTCCACATTAAGTGCATTAAACTCAAATTTGGATATGTTTTTGGAAACATTTAAAACTCTCAAATTCAAATTTCATATGTCAAATTTTAGGATATGATAATTAGAAAATTAGAAAGGAATCCTATAAAACTAATTCTTACATTCATAAATTACACTAGACAAGGAAGAGAAATTCACATGAGATTAGTAATTCATCTTCATGAGTAAGGAGAAGCATTCAAAAGTGAAGTATTGAAGCAATATTTGAGTTGTTTTTGCAAGTCTTCAAACTCATTTTGATATCAAGATCAATATTTTCCAAAGGATTGATGATAGATGTCTATAGAGGATCATGATGGATTCTAGGTTTTGGGAGATGCACAAAACATTCAATCAAGCCTGGTGACTTGTTTCCTAAGTGATTCTATCTTCTATTATCTTTCTACTTTCAGCCTAAATGAAGGTATAATCAGATTTGTGACTTATAAGGGTTTTTTAAGATCTCCCAAAGTAGGTCTTCATCATTATGCATGTTCATTTAGGGATCCTATTCTAACATACTTGAGTAGGGTTTCTTTGCATCATTGGTTTAACACTAGTAGAATTTGGAAAATAAATGATTAGGTGACTAAAAATTTTAGTCACAACAACTAAAAATGACTAAATTCTATTTTTTTTTTGCAACACAACTATAAATGAGTAAATAAATGACTAATTTGGTCATTAGGTAAAAAATTATTTAGTCACACAAATAAAAATGACTAAACAGTTAGTCACGCAAATACAAATTAGATAAAATTTTAAAAAATATTTGGGGAAATGATTGGTGGGAGTGTTTTGTGTGTGATTCATTATTCATGTTTATCTTGGCACTTGAAAATACACTGAGGCATTTTGAGTTTTAGTAGCTACTTGCATGGGCGTGTGATTCATTATTCATTTAGCTTGGCACTTGAAAACTACACAAAGTCATTTTGAGTTATAGCAGCTACTTGCATGGGTGATAAAGATTGTTTGTAGAGGACCTGGAGACTTATAAAAAGGTGGGTAAGGAAAAGGAATTATGATTTTTCTGCAATGAATTTGAAGTTGGTGAGGCCCTCTGTAGCGAATTCAAATTTGGGGACACCCTTTGCAATGAATTCAGAGGTAAATCGAAACCCTCATTACATTAAACACAAAATCTATAGCTTTCTGATTGGAAAATTACAGTAGTTACAATCTACTGCTCTTAATAATATTCTTTTACAATCTTTCCATTGTTCTACTTCATAATGTGTTCAAGCTAAATATAATAAAATTTGGGTGTTAGTTCCAAAACAAAATTTTCTCAAATAATTTTGATACATTTTCATTGCAAGCAAAAACTATCCTTGTGCAAAGTAAACATGTGCTAGATTTAACCACACATCAAGCATCTGAACAAAGATGTTTCCTACTACAACTTCTTGTAACTGTGTAAAAAATTCCTTTGCAATATCAAATTGACCCCTTTTAGCTAGAACAACGACTGCCCCATTTGGAGCATAAACATTTCATGGTCTCTGTGCCAACACTTTACAATATAGTTCTCTAGTCTTTTCAAGATGTTGTGCCTCCACCTATGGATCCCTCCTCTCATTGCGAAAAGCTAAAAAATAATTCCAATTTTCAAGTGAAATGTCAACATAAGAATTCTTTGCATTTGATTCACTTTGTGCAGCTTTAATTGTTTCTTGTGCTTTAAGCCAACCATCTATTTTCAATTCCATTTTTCCAAGCATAGATAAAGTATTTTATGATTTTTTATCCTCCTTAAGTGCATCCCCAATCAATTTTAAGCTTAGTTGTATCTCATTCTGATCATGAGCCATGGTTGCAAGACATAGATATGCATCCATGTATAATCAAGAAACTTGAACAATATTAGCTTGTATAAAATATTTTCTTTTTCAATATCATGTAGTTGTTCAACCAACCTAGCAAGATTAAATAGTGTTGTGACTTTATCTCATGGTAACTCAAGTGAAACACCACCTTCTTCTAGTCAATGGAAGAATTCCATATCCTTAAAGAGCACAGGAAAAACTGCAAAAATTGGCACTAGGGATTTTATTTATGAATTCAATCCAAATTCCATTTCCTAACGTCTCCATAAAAGTTTTTTTGAGCCAACTCTAGTTCATCACACTCAAAATGAAGAACCCCAATGTTGTTTAATAATTGAATGGGTACTTCTTCTTTGTGCTTCTTCAAAAGATACTTTGTTGTCTTAAGAGAATCTAAGGTTGTAGTGGGGTCTGATGATATTAATAACTCATCCATCTTGATAAATGCATGGGCATCACACATGGATCTATGTGAGTTTCCTTCCTTAAAATTTCCAAAGCCTTCTCTGCCTGCCCTTGCTAAGCATATATATGGCCTACAACTTTTAAGCTCTCAGAGTTCTCAAGGTGGACCTCCAAAACCTTTTCAAAATTTGAGAGAGAAATCTTAAGATCTCCCAGCTTCAATTGAACCTGTCCACAAAATCCTATGGCCTTTGGCTTTCCTTGAATGATGCCATGTAGTAGTGGCCAGTGGTGTCATAATCACCTTTACTATGATAATATGGTGCAAGATTATCATATGAATGAGATTTCATGATAGGATGGTCAGTTGGAACAAGAACTATCTCAGTCAATTGAACTCCACAAAAAAATGCTTCCTTGTGAAGAAAAAATGGTTTGATAAATGATTTAATGCCATTGCACAAGGTGCTGCCACAATAGTGTGTCTCACTTTTGGGACATGTTGATTTTTGCCTAAAATCACTCTTTTTAGAAAAACTAATAATTTAAGCCTTGAGAGGTTCCATCTAAAGGTTTTTAATTGAAGAGGGATAAAAAAGACCCCCTTGGATAGAACCCCTCTAGTATTAAATCATACCCACAATGGAGTCTCCTTCACACCTATCAAAATGCTGGCAGAAAAAAACTTTTTCTTTACCTTTTGAGGGATTAAATAATGCCATTTAGAAATTATATTTAACAAGATTGTAGCCCTTGAAATGAGCTTTCCAACAAGTATAGTTTTGATATGTTTTCATTTTATAATGCATTTAATTTTCATTTTTTACTAAACACAAGTTTTTCTTCAAACATCAAGCTCTTCATTTTGTAGAGGTGGAAAAATAGTAAATTGTTGTAAAAATATTCAAAAAATACTCTTTCCCTAGGTATGATGTCCTTGTACGACACAAATGTATGTCCAAATTATAGTTACAATGACTTTGGAAATTAATTTATATATATATATATATATAATTATATAATTATGGAAAAATATCCTTTCCCTAGATATTGATGTTGAGAATCTATATTTTAAAAATTAGAATTTATCTTTTATAGAAAAAAATTTATGTTGTATGACACAAACGTTACCTTCTGAAAATGTTGTTTTCTATTTAAAACTAGTTATTAAAGGAGATGTTGAAAGATTCATGATTTATTTTGGATTTTTTTAAAAAAAATATTTAGAATCTATAAAAAAAAAATCATAAATCACTAATTTGCATCATCTTCAAATTCTTAATGGTTTAGCTGCTATAGGTCTCAAAAGTTGAAGATTCAGTTAAAAATATTGATGTGAATGTCCATCTTGGGAAAAATGTGAGACACAATATTGTGATTTCTCCCCACAGTATTTGTATAATCCAAAGGCTCTATGCATCTTTTCCATTCCTTTATGAACACTACCTTTTTCACTAACTGTGAGAATCCTACAAGTAAAAAATGCACAAAATTGACCACAAAGATTTATGTAAAGGCAAAACATCATTTCCTAATGCCTCCATAAAAGTTTGTTGAGCCAACTCTAGTTCATCACACTCAAATGAAGAACCCCAATGTTGTTTAACAATTCAAATGGTACTTGTTCTGTTCCCTTCTTTAGAAGAGACTTTGGTGTCTTAAGATAATCTAAGGCTATATTGGGGTCTAATGATATTAATAACTCACCCATCTTGATAAATTCATGGGAATCATGTGGATCTATGCGAGTTGCCTTTATTAAAATTTCCAAAGCCTTCTCTACCTACCCTTACTGAGCATATATATGGCCTACAACTTATAAGCTCTCACAGTTCTCAAGGTGGACCTCCAAAACCTTTTCAAAATTTGAGAGAGAACTCTTAAGATCTCCCAACTTCAATTGAGCCTTTCCACAAAATCCTGTGGCCTCTAGCTTTCCTTAACTGATGCCATGTAGTAGCAGCTAGTGGTGTCATAATCACCTTTACTATGATAATATAATGCAATATTATAATATGAATGAGATTTCATGAGAGGGTGGTCAGTTGAAACAAGAGTTGTCTCAATCAACTATTCCACAAGGAAATGTTTCCATGTGAAGGAAAAATAGTTTGCTAAATGATTCAATGCCATTGCATTGTACGAGTATAATTCAAAGGCTCTACACATCTTTTCCATTCCTTCATGAACACTACCTTTCTCACTAACTGTGAGAATCCTACAATTAAAAAAATCACAAAATTGACCACAAAGATTTTTCCCCATTTCAAACAGCAAAATTGCCAAAAAAATGCATTTAAAACCTGTAAAAAAAATGCAAATAAAATCACGTTGATTTTTGTACCAAAAAAAAATCATGAGACCATAGTTTGTTGCTTACTATTATGCTTTGATAGATTTTTTCCAAGCATCCATAGCCTATTTGAAATCACTTGTTTTAGGTTTTTAGCCATAGCAGCAAAGGCAGTGATCTGTTTGATAAAATGCTTTGGTAGACATGTATGAAAAATGTGGTAGCACAAACAAGGCAATGAACTTTGGAAAAAAATCCTCAAAGAAATATGGTCTCCTGATGATGGAATGCCATGACAAGCGAATTGTTATGGATTGTCATGGCATTCCATCACCATGAGACCACATTTATTTGAGGCATTTTTTCAACCAGTTCACTTCCTTGTCTATGCTATTGCTTACTATTATGCTTTGATAGATTTTTTCTAAACATCCATAGCTTGTTTGAAAGCACTTGTTTTAGGATTTTATCCATAGAAATAAGGCAGTGAACTATTTTCAATAAAATGCTTTGATAGACATGTATGAAAAATGTGGTTGCATAGACAAGACAGTGAATTGTTTGAAAAAATGCCTCAAAGAAATGTGGTCTCATGGAATGCCATGAAAAACAAATGCAATTGGCAGCCTCTCCTAGTTATTAGTTATGCAATGTGAAGTAATTGCATAACTGCTTAGGTTGACATTTTAAAAACTATATTGTAATTGAAATTTTGTCATCTATCAACATCTAGTTATTAGTTATGCAATGTGAATTAATGCTTTGAGTTTGAAAGATGTGTAATGCAATGTAATAAATTTTTTGAATATAAACTAAAAAAATCTATTTTTTACAATTCATTAGTTAAACTCTCTATTTTATTTGCTCTCTATAACTCTATTGCTATGGAAATTCCTTTCAATTAAAAAAATACTTTTTGTCTCTTATTCTACATTTTTTTACATTTTTTCATCTATCAGCATCTAGTTATTAGTTATGCAATGTGAAGTAATGCTTTGAGTTTGAAAGATGTGAAATACAATGTAATCAAAAATTTGAATATACACTAGAAAAATCTATTTTTTACAATTCATTAGTTAAACTCTCTATTTTATTTGCTCTTTATAACTCTATTGCTAGACTTTTCTTGTATGTCATATATGATAGCTTTAGTTTGTAATACAACATCTAGCCTCCACATGCATTGAATATGCTTGTGTGAAGGAAACAATAATGAACATCTATGATTTAATAATACATATAGATATATTAACATTAGGTGAACTAAGCCTCCTCATTACAAACAAAGAAATGGTCTCTTAGGTCTGACTGACATTGAAAATTGGAAATATTTGAATGAGGTGTTGTGAAATAATATTTTAAGTGAAATAAATCAGTGCCTATTCCTATTGGGCAATGGAGTCAAGATGTGGGTGATATATGTGTCTTACTTTTGGCTGCAACTTTAATTATTTGGTACAGTGAGAGTAAATGGCTTGCATAGATGTACAATGATGCAATTATATGATTCTTCTTATTGATCCAAATAAGACTTCCAAGTTATTGTGACTTATTTAAAGGGATTTAATCCTTACTTGAAGGAACCAATTAAAATAAATCACACAATGAAAAAAAGTGTGTATCGATAAATTAAACATATAATTGATATATGTAATTTGAATAACAAGGAAATATTAAACTGAAGACAATCATACAATCATACATAGTATTATCAACAAATAATTGAGACCAAAATTCAAGCACCAGATTAAATCTTCTTCTCCATTGATTGCTTCAAATAGATATTACAATATAACAAAATTCTCCTCATATATGTTTCTATAAATACTTATGATGATGATATCGAAATTCAGTCTTGGTTTCTCTTTTATTAGAGAAGTAACAAGCCTCAAACCATTACAAAATATGACATCTTTTCAAAAATCATGCCTCTTCGTATAAACTAAACATTAGTTTTTCTCAAAACATAATTAAAAGAAAACAAATAAAGTAAACAATATTGATTGGAAGCCTGCAACACTTGCAATACACTTGTAGTCCATTAATCAACATAGGGGACCCATGATCATCCTAATCTGGCAAAGTCCCCATCTCCATGATAGAGTGTTTGAAGGCTCGGTTCTTCCATTGCAACATCTTCAAGGCCCTATTCTTTGGAGGAGCCAAATACTTTTTCTCCCATTGGTATACTATGTAGTCATGAGGCCATTTTCATTCTTGAATCTTTGATATATTTGTTAGGTGATTCCTCCATCTTTTGTCGAGTAACCCTCTGCCATCTATAATGAATTTAGAATATCCAATATCAAAGGCTATTATTCCATCCATGATCAAATTGAGGTCGTGGAAATTAAATTCACCATCCTTTTGTACATGAGCAATGTAATCAGGAACAATTTTTCCAAATTTTTGTCTCCATTCACTGAGGTTTTTCAATTGGTCATCATCCTTTAATATGCTTGGCACATGTTGGATCTTTTAAATTCTAACCAAATCTTCAAGGAAACCTATGGATTTCCCAAACCCAATAGTTAGCAACCTAAAAGGGGTTGGCCAATGAACGAGATAAAGCAATCTAGCTTTCCTCCTGCACTTCAGGCTCTATAAAACCCGAGAGGGTGATCCCACAATGTATTTATAACATGATTCCTTCACAAGAATTCCATATACATTGCATATTAAGCAGATATATTCTCATTAGGGACTAAATAGATGAAATCCTTCAAGAAATTGGCATTTCCTTGAAATAATTTAAACATCTATAGCCGAGAATATCAAATAGTACCAAACCTTAGCAAAGGTAGATCAATTGAACGTATAATTATGAGATTTGATCTAGAATTGAAATACTAGAAGTGAGAAAAGTGTATGTAACAATCAAGACTAGTGCCATATCCACAGGTTAGGATTTATAATGTAATAAAATGAACTACAAGGCAGATTTAATCTTGAACATCCATAATCTTTGCAATTGCCTTACAATTTACACATTAACACCCAAAATCCTATGACTACTTACCAAATCCACATGACACAAGCATGAATCTATGACTTAACCAAAGCAATTAACTCATCCATTAGATCAGAGTAACAATTAACTCATATATCAAAGTGGAAAACAAATGATAATTAATGAAAAAATCCTTGATCCAAATCCATTAATAACTCATGCAAAATATCAAAATGGAGAGACAACAGGATTGCCATATTAGCATTTCTATTCAGGTATGTTCAGAAACCACATAATTGACCAAACTCACTACTACTCAAAACTCTAAGATATGGACTGCATATGCATTCTTTTTGTTCTTGATTAGTACAATTATGATCTAGACTTGAACAAAAGACCCCTACCAAATAGCCTTGAATTCCCTTTTATACATTAAGGAGCAAACAAGCTTCAGTCTATTGGCTAATTACATTTCATTTGCCCTTCATTTCAAAAATATTTCAATTTCATTTACACTCATTTGCAATGGAAATTTTCCACCACATTGTTCTTCCTTTTCCTAGGAAAACAAAACTCCATCTGTAAAATTAATTACCTTGCTGCATATTTCACCTGTAGAAGTATTTTACTCTTCAACTCTCCACTTTACCTAGTTTACCCTGCAGCGTGAAAATAGCTCCTCTCGTGAAAACCTCATTCTTCCCTCATTTTCCTATGCACTTTATAATATTCATCTCCAACATTTAACTTTACTCTTTTCCAGGAAAAAATAAAATATTTCACCCTGCGCACTCCTTTTATTTCTCTTTTACTTCACATCTTAAAATATTTTTGGAAGTGAGTTGTAGAGGGAATTTTTGTGACCTATGTCAGTTTAAGTGAAGTGTGGATTTGGATCTATCGAATGGATTCTTAGGATATGCCAGGATTGGTGTAGACCAAAATTAGTCCTAGTTTTGGTTGTGCACAGGTTGGATGCAACATTGAGTCATGACTTTGTTGAAACTATGTATGATGGTGTATGGAGATTTTTTTTGAAAAGAAGCTTACTGAACAAGGTTGTGTTACGAATAAGGATGCTGCAAATTGCTTAGTGTTGCATTGGTGAAAATTTCTACAGTAAAGTTGGTCCCATGGATTGATCTACTCATTGAGATATAAAAATTATAGTATAACAAGTAGAGAGCTTGAAGGTACATTGCTTCATGAGTGGAACTTGGTGAAGGATTAGTCTCTGGCTCTACTTTAGATAGCTTGGATGGAATTCGAGTTGGAGGGTTCTTTAACAGACTCATTTGAAGTGAGTCATGAAATTGACTCTTGTGTGTGGTGACAGAGTGCTAGTTTTGGAAACTGAGTACAATCACAATGGTTAAGAAATGGACATGAGAAGGGGGAGGTTTCTCTACAAGATGGACTTGGAGTTCCACTATGCCAGCATCAAGGGCGTCACTTAATTTGAGTGGGAGAGAATGTAAGGGGATATGTTCCTCTAAAATATCCTCCATGCGGTTGAGTTTGACATGATCTAGAATGCTTGTGATCCTTGTTCCACGAAATGAGTTGGGTGCACAAAGACCCAGTCAACTTGGAGTGAGTTGTTCGCACAACTCAAGTTGTGTGATCTAATTTTCCTTGTTGGTTGCGTGTTCCAATTATATAGTTGGTTATGTGTTCCATTCTGCATTGAGGTGTGGCGAGTCTGTGATTTGTGGCTCAAAGGATGTGTTCCAAGTTCAGTGCGTGGTGGATGTAGGAAATGGTCTTCCCTTGGAATACTCAGTTCCTTGCACCACGTAGTGCTCTTGGTTGATCTTTGTTCCCTTATTCCCAACATTGTCCCTCTCGAAGCACTCTTCATAGTATTCTAGGCACTCTATAAGAGGGATGCGCTATTCAGTCCAAGTAGGACACAATAGGACACGAAAGACACAATGAACACACACATTGTGAAGGAAAACATGATTGTGGATTACTTAGTATGGGATTACTTAGTTTGAGCTAGCAAAGCATGAATGAAGCTTAGTTGTGATCTAGTGCCGAGGAAGTTGCATGCTTGCATGGGTGCAAGTCTAGTGCAATGGTGCAACCCAAGATAGTAATCCCGATTAATACTTATGCATGGTTGGGAATGATCTTATGAGAGTATAAAATTCTGAATGGCATCGATGTGGAATGAGCCGAGAGGTACTCAAAGTCTGATGTCTTGAGAAGTGACTTCTAAGGTTTGGAATTTTGAGAAGTGGCTTCTAAGATATCATATCCTGGGGAATGAATTCTTAGTGTGTCCATGATTCCTGAGTGTGGATCGAGATGATAGTGGATCACAGTCTTGCTAAGTTCTGGGTTCTTTGGGTATGGGATTCCTCATTGTACAGACTCAACATGACATGGTGAAGCCAAGCAGAATCTCAATGCTTGAGAGTTGGGCTTGAGATCAAGTTCCAGGGTGCCATATTCTAAAAAAATGCACAATATGGGTTTTGTTGTACTATGTCCTCTAGGTGAGGTTAAGTTGGGTATGCCGACTTGAATGTTGTTGTTGAGTACTCTCTTGGAGAGATGCATTATGATATTCTGAGGCATGCTCTTGGTGAGTATGTTATGTAATCTAGGATTGCATTGAGCGTGCAGGGCACGACTCTATAATTCTGAGTTGCAGCAGAGCTAGGTGTTCCAACTCGAGGATCAATGAACCTATGTTAGTTGCATTGGATTGTGACTTGGTCTAGGAATAGAAGGTTTGGGATCTTGTTGGGAGAGACTAAGCTCTTTGGAAGAGCTACGCATTGGAGTAGTGCACACATCGGGGATGGGGATGCACTTTTTTCTTAGCATTGTGTTGTGACGAAGTTATAGGAAGACATTTTGTGCACTAAGGCGAGTCGAGGCAAGGTGAGCTAATTTCAGAACTATGTGAGGCTTTGAACTGTAATGGTTGTGGGTACATAGGCAGTTTCCTAGTAATGGATTTCCTTAAGACTTCAAGTATGGTGCGGGCAGGGTTCTTGTTCTCCTGGGGTCGAGGACGAGTCAAGCAACTGTTTTGTGTCAACAATTGTGAGCATTGCTTCATACTATGAATACTTCATCATATTTTGGGGAGAAGGCATAGTATGTGATGTGAGTTCCTCACGACCTCATGGGGCGAGTTGAACTGCATTGGCAATGTCGCACGAGTGAAAACTCTGACCCTGTGATAGTTATATATATATATACTATATTTTACTATATATATTATTATATATTATTAGATATATCATATTATAATATAATATATTGTATTATAATATAATATATATTATATTATATTATAATCTATTATATAAAATAGGGTAAGAAAAAATGACTCTCGACCTCTCTTTTTTATTCAACACGTAGGAAACAGATACCCATTTAAAATGGATATATGTTTTGAAATAGATATATGTTATGTTTTAGACTATTTTAAAAAAATTGGTTAGGTTTGCCCTGTGCCTCAATATAAGGGATGGGATGGACTGACATATTTAATCAGAGGTAGTTTATATTTATAATATATATAATATTATAATATTATAATATAATATATATTATATTATAATATGATATTACATAATAATATATATTATATTATAATATGATATTATATATTATAATATAATATATATTATAGTATAATATGATATTATACAATATAATATATATTATTTTATATTAATATTATAATATCCTTGTAGCACCCCTCCATTTTTTGCTCTTTTGATCAGACATTGTTCTTCTTTGTTATGCTTTGTTTCTATTAATACTTTGAATATGGTACTTGGTTACTATTTGATCGCTAACTGTAAAGCAATGCGAATGTTATATTTTGATATTATCATTATGGCATGCTTTGGATTAGCTTAGTAGATATTTGAATTAATGATGCTTTATGCTTTATGCTTTTGATTATATTATTGATGTTAGATTTGTCAGTTAGTAATATTGTATTGGTGAAGGGGACGGGATTGCACCACTCGCTTGCGAGCGCCCTGCGATTCCGTGATTTCCTCTTCACTGTGTGTTTTATTATGTTATATATATATGCATGTTTGATATACTCTTTTTTCGCAACTTGACAAGTAAAAGACATCAACTCAACCTGGTTTCACAGGTTTGAGCATGTCCATTGGCCAACAGTATTCGATTGGGAGATAGTAGCTAGGTTTTTCGTGCCAAGTCATCACCCTGGTAATAGTGTGTCGTCGGGTTGTAGACGGGTTTAGTTGTTATTGTTGTCACATGAAGTTGCACCCTTGTTGAACCTGATGTTCACCACCTCAGTGAAACATGGGAAGACCTCTAAAGATGTGGGTTTCTTGTAAGCAAAGGTCAACCTCCGGAGAAGGTCGGATTCCTTTGGGTATCACCTAAACTAATGATCTTGTAAAGGGAAGAGGGAGAAGAAGTACATAAAAATGGAACTAAACTGTGGTGATACACCGAGTTGATAAGAAATCATGAAATGAAACAAGAAGAAAATGCACTGGGAAACTTAATTGCTACTGTTTCACATCCTCAAAACAACTTCTTTTAAACTTATGCATCATTCTTAACAGGTTTGATCTACATACACATCTTAGGAAGGAAAGATAAATTTTAGAGCTTTAAGGTATGAATGTAGACTTATAAAACACAGTTAAAGACTTGCATAATCAAAAGAAAGATACAAAAATGAGAGCAGTACAAACATGAACACTAGCTTCCAAGGTAAACTCTGTGTTGTATTCCAGATTCCAGTTGAGTTACAAAAACATACATTTAGTTGAGAAAGGATTGATAAAAATCACTAACTCTTTCAAATGCACGATCTAAACTATATACAAAAAGGCAAAAAATGCCTTATATATCAAACTGTGTCGGCCCCTTAGGGCTCACAAAATATCAGTCTTCAGGATAGATTTTATTTAGATCTTTTGATTGAAATTAATGCAGAACCCTGCGTGTCCATGTCGGTGAAGAGTCATTTCCCGGAGAAGCCCTCTTCAGATATTTCATAGCTACCACATTCACTTCCTGGCATCGTGTCCAATTTGAACCTCTCCGCTGAGTGCTTTGAATGCTTTGAGCTTAGAACAGATCTGTGTTGATTCACATCCTGTTGATCCTTTTTTGCTGGTCAAACTGCCACACTCGCCCTTAGCTCCCTCTGGTTGGTTGGCCATACGCCACATAAGACTGTCGACAGTCAAAGGCTTGCTTTGATCAGAATCGCATCTCGGCGAGACAGTGAAAGTGTCTCACCGATGCGATTATCCCCTTTGAAACTATCGGCACAACATGTGACAGTCGATGAGAGTTCCTATTGAGCTCGCAAATTCATACCAATATCACTGAAGCCATCGGCAAGACACAATTTTGTTGCTGAGACATCATGACGAAATCCCTATTCCTTAGCGAAGGCATCTGCTTCGGGAAGACCCTCTGCATTCAGTGAGACCTTGTGGTGAAGCCTCCAACTATTGGTGAGCTCAGCTTGCTTTCGGTGAGACCTTGTCGAGTTAGCAAAACATCCTGTCGAGGCCTCTCTTCTTCGCCGATGCCGCCTCCTTCGTGTATCGGAAAGACAACCATTTATCGCTAAGAGGTCACGACGGGCTTAATGAGTCATGTCGAGGTCCCTTTCCATTGTTGAGACATACCAAGTCGGGAAGACATCCTACCGAATGTAAGACCTCCTTTATGAGTCTCCCCGAACGCATTTTACTCTGCCAAGCTCTAGATCTCCTTTGATGTGACTCCCATTGGTCAGGAAGACTTCATGGCAAGATCACTTTTCTCTTAGCAAGCTTCTTTTTGTGTCGCTGAGACCTTGGCCCGTCGGCCAGACCCTTTTCCGAGCACACTACGGTCTCCTCAAACTCACATCTTTCAGCCAGACTACCTGTTTTTCGCCAGGACTCACACCAAACTCCTCCATTCTTCCCGAGCTCTCCTTCTTACTGTTGACGAGACATCATTGAGTCGAGGAGACCTCCTATCGAATTCATAAGATTATGTTGAAGCCACCCACTTTAGCAAGACTTTCGACCGTCGCCAGGACCCCATGGCGAAAGCCCCAACTCCTAGCAAGACCGGATGCTTCCTTGCCGGGACCCCCACTTGTTTACTTCAGTCATCAAGACCCCCTGGTCGGGGAGACATCCTTTCATCAGCAAGAGGTTGTGCCGAAGGCACCTTGATTTGGCGAGGCCTTCATTTCATTTCACTTCGGCAAGAGACAAAGGTTTCGCCAAGACAGTATGGCGAAACTACTTCCTCTAGCCGAGATCACCTTCGTTCGCCGAGACATGGCCATGTCGGCAAGATCTTGTGGCGAGGGGACCAACCTTCACTGAGAGCCCATCCTTCTTGTCGGGGAGACATCTGCTGAGCTCATTTCATTGTCACCAAAACATTCTCAAGTCACCGAGACTTCTTAGCGAGCTCAAAGACTTACCCCGAAGTGTCCATCTGTCGCCAAGAGTTATACCGAAGACATCAACACCATCGGCAAGACATTCCATTCTCGCTAAGACTTCTCTCTGAGACTCTTTGTTACCTCGAACGAATGCAGTCGGTGTGAATTTCTCACGTCGGTAAGACTTCTTACCGATAGTATTTCTTCCGGCGAGAGTTTCCCCGATGACTTGACACCATCTGCTGTCGACGAGACTTTAACTCTTCATTGGGACTTCTCACCGAGCGCTATAGGTTATCCTGAAGCCCGTGGTCACCATGAGTCTCCCCGAATGATGATTGAATGGCCAATCGGCCAAAGAATTCCACGCGATAAGAGGTCATACCGAACCCTTCTTGTCACAGTGATAGGCTCTGCAGTGAAAGCGCTCGGCAAGACAGAAACTAGGTCACAATGACCTGTTCAAAACAAAATGTATCAAAGCTGCTAGTCAGCCAAATAGTGAAGATTTCATACCAACTTGGCTCTAATGGAGGCTTGAGCCTGTGATTATTGAGGCATATTTCCAACAAAGTAGGCTTCCCAACTGAGCTCCTTGTGAAATGTCATCAGATGCATGAACTAACCCTCAATGGAAATATCCCATTTGGCCCTTATGAACACCTGCAACATAGATGTCTGCCTGATGGAGCCCGAAGGGTAAAAATTAGGTAACAGTTATAATGTTGTCCATTTCACCTTGGTTATTAGTTAATTTCAAGTTATAAAGGTAAATAAATGGCTTATGTAGTTAAGTTGTTGGTTAAATAAATTTGGTTATAATGTTAGAAATGTTATTTAATTTATTAATTAATTTAATTTAATTAATAAAATAATTTAATCTTGGATTAGATTTATTTTATTGATTAATTAAATTAATTGTGTTGAATTGAAGTAAGTTATTCATTTTGGAATTAATAGATATTTTGATTGAAATTGGAAAAATGAAAATATGTTTTAATTTGCAAAAAAAAATTAAATTAGATGTAAAAGAAATTCAAGATATTTCCTATTCTATTTTTGAAAATTTATGAGGGTGGTTGGATAGATATTTCATTTTTTTATTTTTTTTCTATTATTGGGATTTTGATAGAGTTTTTTTGGAGGAGAATGAAAAATTGAAAAATAAGGGAGGAAAGGAATTTCTGGTTTGTTTTTGATTTGGAGAAGCAAATTGGATTTCTTGGAGGAGTTGGAATCAGAAGAAGAATTTAGAGCACCATTGATAACCTTTCAAGCTTTTGGAAAAACCAAGTTTTCTTTCTATTAATTTAGTTCTCATTTTGAAAGATTTCACAATTTTTATTACGCTGTTGAAAATATTTAAACTCTGTTTGATTTGCAAGAAAAACCCATGTTCAAATCTTGTTTCAAAACTTTGAAACCTCGGTTTAGAAATGAACTTCTTCAAAAAAAATTGCATTATGGTTGTAAATAACTCTTTTTTAGAATTTATTTGCTTAACTAAACTGTTATTTTTGTTAAATTTAGGAAATATATATATATTCATTTAAAAAATTCATATATATATACACACACAGGATATATATATACACACACATATATATATACACATATATATATATATATATATATATATATATATATATATTTATATATATATATAATACATATATATATATTTATATGTATTATGTATTTGTGATTTTTTTTTATGGGAAATAAAACCTATTTGGAAATGAAAAAAAAACAGATTTTAAAAAAATCCGCAGGTTTCATGTTCTGGATTTTAAAAAAATCCGCAAGTTTCATGTTCTGGAAATTTTTTATAATTTTTTTTTTACCCCACATGGCCGCCCATAGTGGGATGGGACGACTGTGTTAAACACAGCCACCGCCCACAATGGTGGGTTCGACTATGGTTAACACAGCCGCTGCCCACAGTGGTGGGTTTGGCTGTGGTTAACACAGCTGCACCCACAACCATGGGTTCGGTTGTGTAAACACAACCAATGCTCTAAACTCGGCGCGCGCCCCAATACAAATCCGCACCCTATTTTGTGCCTTTGACTTTTTTTCACAAAAAAAATAAAAATATAATAAAATATATTTTTAATATTTAATATTATATATATATAATATTAAAATATTAATATATATAAATCATTAAAATATATATTTTATATTTTATATTATATATATATAATATTAAAATATTAATATATATATATATAATATATAAATAATATATATATATGTGTATATATAATATGAGGTTATATTATATGTATATATGTATGTATATTATTTTATATATATATATATATATATAGTTGAGATATATTAAAATATTGATTTAAATGATGGAATGATTTAAATATAATTGTGAAATTTTAAATTAATGTATAATAGTCAAATTAATGGATTGATTTTAAAAAAATAATAATATATTTTGATGGGAGAGTATTCTTTTTTTTAAATAATATGTTTATTAAGATGAGTTAATTGTTTTTAAAATGATTATGTTGAGAAGAAGAAACATTTATTTATTTTAAAACGATATGCTCTGGACCATAGAAGTAAATGTTTATTATTATTTAAGAGCAATTAGGGAATTACATAGCTGGTTAAATTTTATCCTTTGTCTGAAAGAGACATAATTTAATTAGTTTTATTGTGGAAATAAACTATTGAATTTTATTAAAGGGAGTGGATTTAGGGAATCCAGAGTAGATTTAGTTCCTGTTAAATTGCTCTTTTAAATGTGATTTCTTTTGTTATCGCTTTGGGGGAAATTGATTAGAAGGGTTGTTAAGTCTTCCAATGGGGTTTTCATTTAATTGTGTGGGTTGTCGTAATATGTTAGTCAACCTTTGGATTGCCTTGGGTAGTGTGTCTAAATGTATCCAGTTAGTTACCCGGTTATCATTAACGGGATGTGTTGACTTTATGTCGTGGATAGGGATTTAATATCCTTAGGTCACACTTGTGTACCCTTGGGTTGTGGAGTTATTCCACGTGTTGTCTTAGAGGAGTGGCTTGCAATGAGGGTCGGCATGCAAAGTGGTGCCAGGGTAACTCATTGTAAGTTAGTTAATCTAGTGATAATGTAAATAAATTGATTAGAGGAATAGGTAGTATCAAACACTTAATAAGATTAATTTTGCCTCACTCATGGCCACAAGGGCTTGTATAGACTTGGGATGGGACGAGAAGGCCTAGAATGGCAAGATTGTTATCTTGTCTTTACGAGAGATAACTAATTCCGTATTGGTTTGCATGAGGGTCGGGAGTCTTTCGAGGTTTCCAGGATATCTCGAGATGGGGGCCAGGACCTAGGAAGACTTACCAGGATAACCCATGTAACATTGTGATGACACTTCTCCTAAGTCAGCAGTATGTTTGTATCAGTGATGCAATTGATTATTTAACTCTGGAATCATTGTAACCATTGTGTTAAGTGATGTTGTATTTGTATTTGATTCAGTTCAGTTATGTTTTAGCCTGTGTCTAGAGGTAGATAGTCTTGTCTAGGAATCCATGTTACTATCTCCTAGCACGGGGGGTGGGCCTTCGGGTATCACTTGGTTGGGTGAAATGTGCACCTTACTCCATTGGGTTTTCTTCTTGTTCGTGTGGATGAGATTTCCAGTTGGAGAGCTCATAGGATCCAGTTACTTTTCAGGTTTCATTCATTTCAGTTGAATCTTGTAATTTATTACCCCTCATTTGTTATCGAGGTGGAAGATGTAATATGCAACCATGCTTATTGGATTTACCTCATTCGGGAAATGAGAGTTGTAATCTTATTGTTAAATTATTGTTATTTGAAATCATGCGGTATCTCTTATTCTTTGATGTAATTTATCGTGTATGGAATGTATGTGTTCTTAATTTCTTAAGTAATTAAATGTTATGGTTTCAATTCATGTTTTTTTGTTGTTTGGGTTTTAAAGTAATCTTAGTCTCATAACCTTAGAGGTTGTTGGCAATGGGTAGTGAACTTGCATGTTAATTTTACTTAAACAAAAAAAAATTGCGCATTTGAGTAGTTATTTGCAACTTCCTCTAAGGTTGTGTGGTGGAGCGTTAGACATGGTATGAGAGCCCAGGTTTAAACACTGGGTACTCTGGGATTATGATGAACCCATTAAGCTTTTAATTGTGTAGGTTTAATTTGTGTACCTTGCCTAATACCTTGATGTGTTTGTGCAGGATTATGCCTCCCAGACGCGAAAGAGGTAGAGGGCGTGGACGTGGTCGTGTAGGCGGTCGCGATGGGAGTCAGCATGACTCCTCCTCATGTTCCACTTATTCCAAATCAAGAAGAACATCAGGCATCACAAAATACCCCAAGGGGTAGTGATCGACAACAGAATCCTCCAAGAATTGAGGCTGCGCATAGAGCACTTGAGGAGGCATTAGCACTCCTTAGTCAGAGGTAGGCTAAGGTTTAGGGTAATCTTGGTGATAGGGAAGTTCCACCTCAGTCAGAGATGCATATGAGAGATCTACTCAGGGTACATCTACCACTGTATGATGGAGCATGCACTGGGTTAGAGGCTGAGACTTGGCTTATAGACCTTGATAGGTGTTTTACTATGCATCCTTATGGTAGCAATACCAAAGCGCAGTGTGCTATCATGCATCTGTGGGGGTTCGCATCGACATGGTGCAAGCTGAAGGAGCAGAAGCTCCACCTTGATATTAACTCAGTATCTTGGGAGACTTTTCTAGAGCGGTTCAAAGCTCATTTCGTATCTGAGCACTAGCGTCAGCGTCGAGGCGATGAGTTTCACGCTTTGCGTTAGTTGGCCTTTTCAGTTGAGCAGTATGAGCGATGCTTCTACGAGCTCAAACAATTTGTAGGGATAGGAGACGATGAGGGGATGTTGGTTCACCACTTTGTCAGGGGCTTAAACGCCCGTCTTAGTGGAGGTGTGAGGGTTTTCGAACCCAAAACCATGGAGAAAATGGTGGAGAAAGCACGTCTAGTAGAGGAGAATCTGGCCATGGCATTGGGAGACCACATGGGTGTTTAGATAGGCAGCAGTTCAGCAGCAAGATCTAGTGCTCGAGGAGGTCAGCCTCAAGGAGGTGCACCTCCCAAGGTTTAGCAGGGACCTTTGCAGAGTGGTCAGCAGCAGCAGTAGGTTTCTCAGGGGAAACGTAAAGGTTTCTAGCAGAGGCAAGGGGACAGGAATTGGAGGCGTATGAAACGCTTCAAGTTTGAGCAGCCAACACAGAGTTCTCAGTCCACTTTCAGGGGTAGTGCGCATCAGTCTAGCGCACCACCTGGAGGCAGGGGCTATGGCAGAGGTATTGGATGTTTTGCATGTGGCCAGCAGGGTCATATAGCTAGAATGTGTCCCAACAAGGGCACATCTAGGTTTTCTCAGGGACTAGTGGCATCTAAGCCGATAGTTGGAGATGTAGGAAAAAGGCATCGTGTTTTCGCAACGATTGATAATAGTTAGGAAAAGCATCAGAGTACTATCGTTGAGACATATGGTATGTTGTTGGGTAACCCAATTACCATTTTGTTTGATTCTAGAGCGTCAGACTCCTTCATTTCTTCTTTCGTCGTGATGCAATGTAGACTGGGTGCAGTAAGGCAAGTCAATAGGTGGCAGGTTGAGTTAGCCTCTAGTGTGAGAGTCGCATCCCATTCCCTTATACCAGAGTGTAGATTGGAGGTTGGACCTCTCCATACTACAATGGACCTCTGAGTTATTCCATTGGGTTCTTATGATGTCATAGGGATGGATTGGTTAGAGGCACATAGTGCGGTCATAGATTATCGATGTAAGTCAATTTGATGCATTGAGGCATCTGGAAGAGAAGTAGAGATAGTGGGAGTTCAGAGGCCGATTTCCTTGAGGGTCATCTAAGCTATCCAATTGAGAAGGTGTGTGCATCAGGGTTGCCAGTTATTTGTTGTTATAGTGGATGATTTGGATTTAGGAGGTGGAGGAGAGAAAGTCTCTTTCGATAGTCACCCCATTCTTTAGGAGTATTCTGATGTCTTTCCAAGAGATTCTAGGGATGCCACCTCAAAGGGACATAGACTTCAAGATAGACCTTGTACCTGGATTGGAACCCATTTCATGAGCTCCTTATCATATGACCACCTAGGAGCTGAAAGAGCTTCGCTTGCAGCTTGAGGAGTTGTTACAAAAGGGTTTCATTCGCCCTAGTGTTTCTCCATGGGGAGCACCAGTTATCTTTGTGAAGAAGGACAATTCACTTTGGTTATGTATTGATTACCGACAGTTGAACAAAGTGACCATCAGGAATTGATATCCGCTTCCTAGGATTGATGATCTATTCGATCAGATCAAGGGTACCATGATCTTTTCAAAAATTGATCTTAAGTCGGGATATCATCAGCTTCGTATCTTTGAATCGGACATCCATAAGATAGCGTTTCAAATGCGGTATGGTCACTATGAGTTCACAGTAGTACCATTCGGGTTGACGAATGCACCCTCTGTGTTCATGAGTCTGATGAACGGGGTATTTCATACGTACCTAGACAGATTCATCCTTGTGTTCCTTGATGACATTTTGATATACTCTAGGACAGTGGAAGAGAATGAGGAACATTTGTGGCAGGTATTATAGTGCTTACGGGATAATTAGCTTTATGCTAACCTGTCGAAGTGTGAATTCTTGAAGACTGAGGTCCAGTACCTTGTTCATGTGATCTCAGGGGAAGGTATTTCAGTGGATCCTGCAAAGATCCAAGCGATCTTAGATTGGCTTGCGCCCATGAATGTGGCAGAGATATGTAGCTTTATGGGGCTAGCGGGTTATTATAGGCATTTTGTGCAGGGATTTTCAAGAATAGGGTATCCGATCACCTCCCTTTAGAGGAAAGGGAAGAGGTTTGTGTGGTCAGAGAAGTGTGAGGCAACATTTAGAATCTTAAGGAGAAGTTGACCAGTGCACCAATACTTGTGATACCTGATCTGACTGGGGAATTTTTAGTTTGTACAGATGCATCCTTGGAGGGATTAGGTGCAGTGTTGATGCAGGAGGATCATGTCATTGCATACGAGTCACGAAAGCTCAAGGATCATGAGCTGAACTACCCCACACATGATCTTGAGTTGGCAACAATTGTTCATACATTGACGAGGTGGAGGCATTACCTTCTTGGCCATAGGTTTGAGTTGCACAGTGATCACAAAAGCCTTCAGTATATTTTCATGCAGCCCGACCTTAATGCTAGCAGAGGCGTTGGATGGAGTTTCTCTGTGAATATGATTTTGAAGTGAAGTATATCCAAGGAAAGGAGAATGTCGTAGCGGATGCACTCAGTAAGCGGAGACATGAGATATCTGAGTTGACTCTTGTTGTAGATTTGTGGAGTCAGATTATTTCTGCCCTTCCAGCGGATAGTTGGTATCAGGAGGTTAGGACAGAGATTGAGGCAGGAAGACCCCTTGAGGGCAGGTATTCAGGATATTCTATGGATTCAGATGAGATATTGAGGCACATGGGACACATATGTTCCTTCATCAGGTGATCTTTGCACCTTGGTCATGACTGAAGCACATCGTGCACCTTATGCAGCCCATCCAGGGGTGAAGAAGATGCATGTAGATCTACATCAGTTATATTTTTGGCCAGGGATGAAGCGTAATATTGTGGATTATGTGTCGTGATGTCTTGAGTGTCAGCGGGTGAAGGCTGAACACCAACATCCAGCAGGGATTTTGCAACCGCATTTAGTACCAGAGTGGAAGTGGGATATAATCTCATTGGATTTCATTGTTGGTTTACCCAACTCTTCAAGACGACATGATGCGATTATGGTGATAGTTGATAGGTTGACAAAGGTAGCACACTTCTCACCTATTCGTTCTTCCTATACTACATCGTCTGTAGCCAAAGTATTCATGGAGGACATAGCGAGGTTACATGGTATTCCGCGTCAGATTATTTCTGACAGGAATCCAATGTTCACCTCAACTCTTTGGACTTCATTACAGTATGCGATGGGGACATAGTTGAACTTCAGTTCAGCTTATCACCTAGAGACAGATGGATAGACCAAGAGGGTCAATCAGATCCTCAAGGATACGTTACGTATGTATGTGATGGACCAACAGACACAATGGGAAGATTATCTCTATTTGGTAGAGTTCGCTTATAATAATGGTTTCCATAGTTCTATCGACATGCCTCCATTCTAGGAATTGTATGGGTGACCATGTCGCACTCCCTTGAGTTGGGATCGATTGGAGGAAAAAGTAACTTTGGGTCTTGAGATATTGCAGGATATGAAGCAACAGGTGGATAGGATTAGAGAGCACTTGGTGGCAACACAGGATAGGCAGAAGTATGCGGATGCGCATAGAGTGGATTGTCAGTTTTCTGTGGGCGATAGATTCTTCTTGCAGGTGAGTCCGCGAAAGAGTCCAATATGTTATGGAAAGGGCTCTAAGTTTGTGCCTCGCTTTGTTGGACCCTTTGAGATACTCGAGAAGATTGTTCCAGTTGCTTATCGTCTTGCTTTACCGCCCAATCTCTCACGTATTCACAATGTATTTCATGTTTTAGTTCTTCAGCCGTACCATCCAGACATTTCTCATGTCCTTGATTGGAATGCATTACAGGTAGAGGACGGGCAACTAGCTTTGGAGCCCGTGGTTGTAATGGAGCGTATATCTATTTGAAAAATTCATATATATATATATATATATATATATATATATATATGTATTATGTATTTGTGATTTTTTTTATGGGAAATAAAACCTGTTTGGAAATGAAGAAAAAATCAGATTTTGAAAAAACTGCAGGTTTCATGTTTTGGAAATTTTTTAATATTTTTTTTTACCCCACACGGCCACCCATAGTGGGATGGGATGACTATGTTAAACATAGCCTCCACCCACAGTGGTGGGTTCGGCTATGGTTAACACAACCGCCGCCCACAGTGGTGGGTTCGACTGTGTTAAACACAATTGCTGCCCACTGTGGTGGGTTTGACTGTGGTTAACACAATCACGCCCATAACCATGGGTTCGGCTGTGTAAACATAGCCAACCCTCTAAACTCAGTGCACACCCCAATACAAATTCGCGCCCTATTTTGTGCCTTTGACTTTTTTTCACCAAAAATATATATATACAATAAAATATATTTTTAATATTTAATATTAAAATATTAATATATATAAATCATTAAAATATAATTTTTATATTTTATATTATATGTATATAATATTAAAATATTAATATATATTAATAATAAAATATATAAATAATATATATATGTATACATATATATAGTTGAGATATATTAAAATATTGATTTAAATGATGGAATGATTTAAATATAATTGTGAAATTTTAAATTAATGTTTAATAGTCAAATTAATGGATTGATTTAAAATATATATATATATATATTTTGATGGGAGAGTATTCTTTTTTTTAAATAATATGTTTATTAAGATGAGTTAATTGTTTTTAAAATGATTATGTTGAGAAGAAGAAACAGTTATTTATTTTAAAACGATGTGCTTTGGATCATAGAAGTAAATGTTTATTATTATTTAAGAGCAATTAGGGAATTACATAGCTGGTTAAATTTTATCCTTTGTCTGAAAGAGACATAATTTAATTAGTTTTATTGTGGAAATAAACTATTGAATTTTATTAAAGGGAGTGGATTTAGGGAATCCAGAGTAGATTTAGTTCTTGTTAAATTGCTCTTTTAAATGTGATTTCTTCTGTTATCGCTTTGGGGGAAATTGATTAGAAGGGTTGTTAAGTCTTCTAGATGGGGTTTTCATTTAATTGTGTGGGTTGTCATAATATGTTAGTCAATCTTTGGATTTCCTTGGGTAGTGCGTCTAAATGTATCCAATTAGTTACCCGATTATCATGAACAAGATGTGTTGCTTTATGTCGTGGATAAGGATTTAATATCCTTAGGTCGCACTTGTGTACCCTTGGGTTGTGGAGTTATTCCATGTGTTGTCTTAGAGGAGTGGCTTGCAATGAGGGTTGACAAACAAAGTAGTGTCAGGGTAACTCATTGTAAGTTAGTTAATCCAGTGATAACGTAAATAAATTGATTAGAGGAATAGGTAGTATCAAACACTTAATAATATTAATTTTTCCTCGCTCATGGACACAAGGGCTTGTATAGACTTGGGATGGGACGAGAAGACCTAGAATGGAAAGATTGTTATCTTGTCTTTACTAGATAATTGATTCCGCATTGGTTTGCATGAGGGGCCGAGAGTCGTTAAAGGTTTCCAAGATATCCCGAGATGGGGGCCAAGACCTAGGAAGACTTACCAGGATAACCCATGTAACATTGTGATGACACTTCTCCTAAGTCAGCAGTATGTTTGTATCAGTGATGCAATTGATTATTTAACTATGGAAGCATTGTAACCATTGTGTTAAGTGATGTTGTATTTGTATTTGATTCAGTTCAGTTATGTTTTAGCCTGTGTCTAGAGGTAGATGGTATTGTCTAGGAATCCATGTTACTATCTCCTAGCTCGAGGGGTGGGCCTTCGAGTATCACTTGGTTGGGTGGAACATGCACCTTACTCCATTGGGTTTTCTTCTTGTTCTTGTGGATGAGATTTCCAGTTGGAGAGCTCATAGGATCCAATTACTTTTCAGGTTTCATTCATTTCAATTGAATCTTGTAATTTATTACCCCTCATTTTTTATCGAGGTGGAAGATGTAATATGTAACCATGCTTATTGGATTTACCTCATTCGGGGAATGAGAGTTGTAATCTTATTGTTAAATTATTTTTATTTGAAATCATGTGATATCTCTTATTCTTTGATGCAATTTATCATGTATGGAATGTATGTGTTCTTAATTTCTTAAGTAATTAAATGTTATGGTTTCAATTCATGTTTTTTTGTTGTTTGGATTTTAAAGTAATCTCAGTCTCGTAACCTTAGAGGTTGTTGGAAATGGGTAGTGAACTTGCATGTTAATTGTACTCAAACAAAAAAAAATTGTGCATTTGAGTAGTTATTTGCAACTTCCTCTAGGGTTGTGTGGCAGGGCATTACAATCCCCAAAAGAAAACATGTGGTAAGGAGATTCCTCACCCAAAGGA
Source organism: Sequoia sempervirens (assembly GCA_007258455.2). Lineage (NCBI taxonomy): Eukaryota > Viridiplantae > Streptophyta > Pinopsida > Cupressales > Cupressaceae > Sequoia > Sequoia sempervirens. The sequence goes on along the minus strand of VDFB02269727.1, from coordinate 9,361 downwards.
AGGAAAAAGATGTAATCCTCCTCCAAGGAGTGAAGGTTGTTGGGTTTTCTTTGGAATCAACTGTCAAATTCATTTGGGGGGAAGCCTCACAATTTGTCACTAGGCATGAAAAAGGAAAAGGAGGTGTTGCCATCTTTTTGGTCAAGGAGTGTGGATAGTTTATGGTTGGGTATGGTGTATCCCCTTGTAATAGGGTTGTTTGGGTCATCCTCAAGAAGGGGGAATTCAACTTCGGTATTTGTTCTATGTATGCCCTGAATGAGTACAGAGAAAAAAGTTTATTATGGAATTGGCTCTGTAACCTACAAGAAATCCCTTGTATATTGAGGGGAGATTCCAATTTAGTTGAGAAGAGTGAAGATAAGTGGGGAGGTATGACCCTACTCTGGAAGGCTAATGAAATATTTTTTTGGTAAAGGATGAAGACTAAATTGAAAATAGAAGATCCAATTGAAGGGAAAAAAATGGAATGCTCTGGCATCTGGTTCACTTCATGCAATTCCCAAAAGGGAGGGAGGTGGATTTACAACAGGTTGGACAGATTATACATTAACAAATAATTATTCTCAATTGTTCCTATGAGGGAAGGGTGTAAAGTGGAGGTAATCCCATATACCCTCTCTGATCACCACTCTATTAGGGTGAAAATTAGTCTCAAGGCTGGAAATGCAAAAGTAAAAGGTTCTGGTGAAAGTTTAAATCTTAAGGACTACTTAAAGATGGTGATTGCAAGAATGTCATAGAGTCTCTAAGGGAAATTAACAAATGGATGCACAAAGGTCTAAGTGTCATTGATAGGTGGGATTTGAATGTGAAAGGTTGGAAAACACCTTTTTCAGACAATAGGAAAGAAAAAAGAAATGGATAGGAGGTGGGAGGAATTCCTTTTGCAAGAGAATCTTCTTAAAGTTGAGTCTAACCTTCAGGAGAAACCAAATGATGAATATCTGGCCAAAAATTTATGTATGGCCAAGAATGCTTTGAGAAGGCTAAAAGCAATCAAGGTAAAAGGGTTAAGGGTAAGGTAAAAAATGAACTAGCTGGAAAATGGGGACAAGGGGTTCAAGTTCTTTTTTAGTTATATCAAGGAAAAGTAGGTAAGGGGGTAGATTGATCAAATTTTTGTAGAAGGGGTAAACTTGACAAGCCAGGAGGACATAAGAAAGCATTTCTTCTAGTTCTACAAGGACCCATTCACTTTTGATGGGGACAAAGAGTGTAGATGCAAAGCTAAGGATCTCATAACGCATCTTATTCTAAAGAAAATAAAGGTGGAAACTTGTGACCTTGGCAAGTGCATTTCAAAATAGGAAATTGAAAAAGCCATACTTGCTCTCAAAAATGATAAAACACCCAAGGCTGATGGGCTTCCTACCGAGTTCTCTAAGATATTTTAGATTGGGTTTGTGATGATTTATACACAATCTACAATGAGGCTTTAGAAAGAGGATCACTAGGTAGAAACATTAACAAGAGGATAATAAAACTACTCCCAAAGGATGGGGATCGAATCCTTGTCAACAACTGGAGGCCAATTACCCTCGTCAATGCCTCATATAAAGTCCTGGAAAAAGTTATAGCAAGAAGTTTGATAGATATCCTACCTTCCTTTATAAGCAACTCTCAAAATGGATTCATAAAGGGTAGGTATATCTTGGAAAATATTATTACCAGTTGGGAGGCTATGGAATGGGCCAGACAGACTAGGCAAGGGGCTATAATGCTCCTGTTATATTTTGAAAAAGCTTATGACAAAATTAAATGGTCATTTATATTAATGATTATGGAAGCCTTTGGTTTTCCTGGATCCTTATGTGTTATGGTAAAAAAATTGTTCAAGGATGCAGTTGCACAAGTTGATGTGAATGGAACTCTCAATGAGGAGTTCACCCTGGAGAGATCCATAAGGCAAGGATGTCCCCTGGCCCTTGAACTTTTTGTTATTGCCTCTAATGCACTACACTACTTTATAAGAGATTATTGGTCTTCTCTATTGGTTAAAACCATCACTCTCCCAGACAATAATGAGCTCATCAACATACAATTTGTTGATGACATGACGTTATTCATTATGCTAGAAGAAGAAAACATGATTAACTTAATGGAAAAACATAATACCTTTTTCCAAGCTTCGGATGCAAAGATTGCACTTTACAAATCATGTAGGCTTGGATGGATGGATACCCCCTAGAATGGCTAAAGAAATTCAATTTGAAATGGGGAGGGCCTCAAAAGCTTGTAAGATACCTTGGCATCCCATTTTTCATAGAACCCAATCTGAAAGAGATGTGGAACTAGATTAAGGAAAATTTTGAAAAGAAAATAGATAAATGGAACAAGCAATACCTGTCTATGGCTAGAAGATTACAATTTTTTTGAAATATTCTCTCCTCCTATACCATCTATTTTGCATTAGTTTGGTTCTTTAGTTGCTATCAAATTAATGAGATTCAAAAGAAAATAAGGAAGTTCTTTTGGTCTGATGGAAAGGGAAATAGGAAAAGGCATTATGTAAAATGGGAGTGGTGCTCCATAGCCAAGTTGAGGGGAGGATTAGGTATTAAGGACTTGAGGCTACAAGGAATTGCCCTGGCCTCCAAATGGATAATAGGTGCCTTGGAAGGGGAAGAACCCTGGAAGGTCCTCATAAGACATAATATAATGAACTTAGTTCTAAAACAAGGTAAAGCATGGAAACTTCTCCCATTGTGTGATATTCTTAGCAGTTCTCGTCCTATATCCCCTATTGTCTCCAATGTGTTCAAAACAATTTGGAAGGCTTGGGGGGATGTTAAAAATAATGTGGCCGATTGCCACTTCATCAAAGATGGGAATAGAACCATTAAGGGACACAGGTCTTTCTGGTGGAATCTGGAACACAAAGATAGACACCTAGCCTTAATTCAAGGTTGCTCAGCTAAATCTTGGGCTCAAAAAGGTATCAAATAATTCAATGAAATACTTGGGGATGGCTACTTAAAAGGTTGGAATGACTTAAGTGAAAAATTTAACCTCCCTCCAAGCAATTGGACTTACACAATGCTAAAAGAGGCTTGCAAAAACATGCAATTTCCAATGGAGGATGAAACTAACAATAAGGAATACCTTGAATACCAATGGAAGAATGGTACTTCACTCCATAAAAGTAATGTTAAAATAATCTACGACACCCTAACTGAGCAAACTAAAATCATCGAGCATGTCAACCGAGTATGGGGTGTTAATCTAAATAGTAAACAATAGAAAAATATTTTTAAAAAGAACTGGAAAAAAAAACTAGAACCTAGAAAAGCTTGCTTTAGATGGATATTAATACTTCAAAGGCTTCCTTACAAAATTAAACATGGGGACATTGACATATGTAATTTGTGCAGGGTGCCAAAATCTATAAAACATATTTTATTTGATTGTATATATGCTAAAGAAGCATCAAAGCTCTTTTGTAATGATATGAATATATGGGGATCTGGTAATATACCTAGCCCTACAAAAATTATGCTTGATGTTGATAACAAAATGAATAAAGAATGTTATATCTTTTGGTTGTGCTTATCCACTAAAATCTTATAGGATATTTGGAAAGCTCAGAATGAAGTTAATTTTAATGGGAAAAGGAGAGAACACTTATTGAGTCTTGTGAAAGACTCATAGTCTACAATGTTGTTGTGCAGGTTCACATCACCATAGAAATCTCAAAGGAAAAGTTTTGGAAATTCCTGGAAAAAAGGATAGTGGACATTAATATTTAGGAGGCTAGATATGGACACATGTGGCATGATGGGCAACCTAGTGTGGAGGTCTTCCTAAATTCACTTAAAGAATTTTAGAAAGAGCTCAGAGGGGAAGGAAAAAACAATGAGGAAAGGATGCAATGCATCAGGGCTAGAATGGAGGAAGTCACAGTAGCAAAATAGGAAGCAACAAGAGTCCTTATTAGCATGAAATTTGTAGCAAGAAATAGGAGAACCAGAGGATAGTAAAATGGAATTCCAGAACAATATGTAGAACAATATAAGTCTCTTAATGTTGGTCCTTTTTGTAAATTTGATGTATGTAATCTGGGTATCTATTGTAAGTATTTTGTAATTTTGATGTAAGACACAACTGAAGATCTTTGTAACTGGGAAGGGGAATAGGGTATGTAATTCATAAGGGGAACCCTGATATAGTAGTGGGTGACATATGTCCTAATATGTAAAAGCATGTATCTCATTATTTGTTGATTCTGCTATATCTAATATATAAATAAGGTAGGTAAATTGAGTGACTAAACCATAATATATAAACGGTAATATATATATTACTATAATATCATATTATAATTTAATATATATATTATATTGTAATATTTATATATATATATATATATTAACATATTTATTATATTATAATATATTATATCATATAATATAATATATATAGATAATATATGGATTAATATAGAATAATATATAGATTAATGTATAATAATAACTTTCAATATTTTTTTATATGATTTAAACTAAATGAATATCCATTATAAATGGATATTAATTTAGCTTTGGTGCTTGCCATGACAATATGTACTTTCTACCCAACCCTAGAAAAAATCAAAGCGAAATTTCATGTTTTTGGGCAAGTAAGAAACACATTTTTTTCTTATCACCACTTTTTGGATCCCCATAATCCTACATAGACCCAACCCTAAAAGTAGAAACCCTAGCTTGGGAAAGAAATTAGGGCATTTGTAACTCAAAAGGAGAAAAAAGAGTGAAAAAAGAATTAAGATAAAACCACAAAGGAAGGACAAGAAAACATACCTCACAATATATGTTCAAGGAAAAAATGTAGACTGTGATCACCATGTAGCTAAGGAACTATATAGCACATGATCACCAAGAAGAAGAGGAAAATCGTGTAAAAGAAAGGGAGTGTAAGATTATGAGGGATGAAGAGTGAAAAGAGAGGAGAAAGAAGTGATAAACTTGTGGGAAAGCTCTCCATACATGTCATAAATGTGTAGGAGGGAGTAGGTGGGAAGACATTCGGCATCAGGTCATTGAAAGAACTTGGAACTTGGAACTAAGGTCTAGAGGTCTGGTTTGGAAGTCTCCATAGAAAGAAAGCAAAGAGGAATAAGGACTTGGTTGTAGAAAGAAAGCAAAGAGGAACAAGGACTTGGTTGTGAAAACAAAGAACTACTCTTATATAGGAGAATGCTTTAATGTCTCAACAAAATCAATGGCCAAATTTAATTTTACATATGAACTTAGATTTACATATGTTTTATTTTTTTAATCTAAAAGTTGTCTTTTTTTTTTGCATTATGCATAAACTAAAACTTTTAAAATCAGAAGTGACAACTGCAGATTGCATGTTGCATATTTACCTCCACCGGAGTTAACTGCTCACAACTCCACTTAAATTGTTTCACCTTCAGTTTGAATCCAATTAAATTGATTCATTTCAATTTATCTTCAATTTTCTTTTTGCATGATGCGGGAACATCTTCCTTTTACAAATTCGCCAACTGTAACCAATATATGTCTTTACTCATCACCTTTCTGGCATACTCGATAAGTGTCAAAGAATTATATTTTAACATAAAGAATTCCATACATTTCACTTACCTTCTCCAGAAACTCGTGTATGGAGGGCCTATGTTTTATCCATATCTGCAACGAAATTAATCTACACAAGCTCCTTCCAATTTTCCCAACTTCTGACTCAACATTTGATACATGCTTTAAATAGGTAGATGTGACATATTCCACTTCTCCATGGGGAATTTCAACAAACCGAGCATAATTGAGAAATGTGTGATCTAGATCCAACATTAAATAGATTTTTTTTTAAGTAACTGCTTCAGTTAATTATCACGTAAATGTGCATTTTTTATCTGCAAGCTCAAAGTCCTTATGGACATTTTAAAGAGCAACTCCAATTGGATTATATGACTCTGAACTTTGGTTTTATCACACCATAGCAAATGCAAACTCCCTACATAAATCTTGGGTGGGGAAGGCATGATGAACTGCTGCTAGGTGATTCATATAATGTCTTTAGGCATGGAGATGTGCACCTCTGCTCCATTGTAAATGTTGTTATGATAATTCATGGTCCCTGCAATACTGGGTTATTTATATCATATTTTATGGATAGCCCAAGTGCAATAGCAATACAAATGAGACTAAGGAGAGTTGAAACATATAGTCTGAATCTTAAAAGTTGATAAGTATGAAATGTGAAATGCAAACATATCACAAATATTCCCTACAGTTGTGATGCATTATGGTAATTTAACTTGCCTTACTTGATCAACTATGGGAAATAACACACGATGAAACTCATTCTCCCAAACTTTGAGGATCAGAAGTTAGATCTTAAAAAACTTGTTAGCATTAGGAACCAACAATGTTATTGTTGATGGTGGTTTTAGCACAATCAATTCCAAGTAAAACAATAGGTCACTCTACTTCTATTAAAAAGTAGGGAATCCTACTTCAAGGTTCTTTTTTTAGTCAAGTCTTGACTATGTGGGTTGACTACGTAACCTATGTGATTTGTTTACAAGATGTTCCAAACACAGATAATCCTTTTTACATTCAAATCTATATCACAAATCAAGATTTCAAAACTTCAAAAGTATAGATTTGGCATTATTTACTCATTTCATATATTATGACCTTTTATCCACGAATCTAGATTGTATTCTAATTTATCTATAAAGAAAATTCAAAAGATTTGAAGAGTTTTTTTTTTTTTTAGACTGTAGGAATCGATCAGGTATCCATCCCCCTATAAACTATAGTGCGCTGGTAAACTTTTTTCATGTGACCAATGGCGCTAGTGCAACACGCCCTCCAGTACCACGGGTTCGGGGGAGACTAGACCTTGTGACCACTTGCCAGGATGCTTTAGCCAATCGAGCTAGGCCCCCCGCCCAAAAGATTTAAAGAGTTCAAGAAGATGATTCTAAGTTATTTTTGAACAATGATAAACACATTTAATTCCTCAGATATGAAAGGTTAGATGAGATCGTAAATCAATCATGCAATGATTAATATTTCATACAATCATTCACACTACAGATACAAGACTCAAATTAAATCACATTAACACAAAATTTGAATTGCATGGAATCAAAATCACCATATTCCATGCATAGATCTTGAGACACCGTTCTATAAAATTTAATTTAAATCAAAGATCTCACTAATTTGTTCACTTTTAGAGAAATAAAAAGTAGAATATCAATACCGCAATTAGAATATTACAGAATACAACAAGAATGATCCTTTGATTAATGTCAAAATTTTAAAAAATTTAAAACAAGTAGAAAATCCATACTGAGTTTGTATATGTTCACTGTATTCTCCAATGCAAAAACTGATGAGCTAAAATCGACCCAAGAGGAGGAATATATACACTCCTGGTCGCCCTAGATTTTACGATCTGAAAGAACTTAATAAAAACTCTATAAGTTATGCCTAAGTCTTAGAGAAGCTTAACTGAATTGCTTCTTCTAAAATTTATTGATGTAATGAATCTCTGAATTCCATAACGATCCTTGAAGCTAGACGTACCAATGTGGCAGTCTCCCAAAATGTGCAAGAGAGGTCTTCAATGAACTCTATTATAATCATTGTAGAACATGTTGGTCTTCTACTTTCATTCAACTTGGTTTTACACTTTTTAAATTTTTTCACTCTCAACTAACTTTCTTTCTGTTTACCATTCCTTTGGCAAGTCCTGATCATCTCCATCAAAAATAGATACCTGAGCTAATTCGTCTAAATGAATATTACTATTTTATATAAAATAAGACATAATCTTCCCATAAGCTCATGAACTAAGCTTTCCTCATCACTAATATTATGATAGGCTCTTAATTCATTTTTCATGACCCTGGCTTGCAAGCTTTCTTTCCATTCTGCAGTGGCTAGGATGACACCCTCGGGGTTTGCATGTTGCCCCTCTTTATTCAATGTTTCTATTAGTGTAGGAGCATGTGTACCTAAATCTATAGGTCCCACCAAATGGTTGATGTAGGAAGTTATTTACCTATAGTTTTTCTTTAGTATTTTCATCTTTTTTCATCCACTCAAATATTAATCAAAAAATTAATTGTAGAGATTGTTTCTCTTTTTTCCTAGTTCGACTACCTAAGTTTACTTGTTTAATATTATAATCCCTAGGCATCGTTTGTGCTTTTGTTTTATCCACCATGGTTGTAAAAACTTGGGATATCATGCCACCCTTCTCAACTCCTATTAGAGAGTCTTATAGCTCTCTTCTTGGTGGGATAAGGTTTATATACCTCTACTAAAACAAAAAAATAATAACAAAAATCATCCTCTTGGACATAATTCCTCGTCCTCTTTTGCATAGTATGATTGATCCATACTGGAAGCCTTGAAGCTTTTGTATATGGAGGTTGATTAAGAAAAGGGGGTGGATTCATTCTTATATCTTCAATGTGGGGCGGTGACTATTGAGCTTGGTCTTCATCTTGAAGAGGTTATTCTTGTTTTGATGTATCTCAATTATCTTCTCTTTGAACTTAATCTACTTGGTTACCCTCTCCCTCAAGTTCAATTACTTGTTCTTGATGGGGTGGTAAATAAATTGGTACCCAAGGTGGAGGATAAGCATGAGGTAGAGAATGGGGAGGTGAAGGAATAGGAGATGGTTGTGGTGGACTGGGAATTGGTGATGGAGGAAGAGGAGGAAATAATGGCTCATCCTTAGTTTGAGGAGGATATTATGGTGGAGAATTATGAGGTGGTGAAGGATTATGGGGTGGTTCCTCTATTGGAGAAGAGGAATGGGATAGAGATGGGGAAGAATATTGAGATGGAGATGTAGGTGGGGATGGAGGAGTAGGCTGAACTCTAGTTCTATTCTTTCTTAGGAGATGAATATATTCCTCTTGTTCTTCATATCCATTAGATTCAATAACCATTAGATCTTCAATCCTCTTTCTCTTTGGGGTAGTAGCTCTGGTTTCTCATTTATCCCTTCTTTCTCCAATTACAACACTGGAAGACTAACATGTTTTTGTTCTTTATTCCTAAGACTTGGGATATGGCTAAAGCATTAGATATGATGCCTCCAACCACATCTTTGATCCAACAATCATATTTATAGCTCTATTATCAATGAAAGAATCTCTTAGGATCATCCAATTCACTGTATGTGTTGGTTGATTAAAGATTCTTTTCATATTATATGATGGATGTTGTACCTTTACATCATCCTCTAGCTCATTAGCTAATTTTCCAAAATCTCCTACCCTCTTGATGTCTAAGGAAAATCTAAAATAATTCTTTATTTTGACCTCATGTCCATCAAAACAATTGGCTCGATGGTCCTCTACAAA
>VDFB02269726.1:31620-41707 GCA_007258455.2 Sequoia sempervirens | reverse complement strand
CATGTGTGAAAAGGTCACAACACCACCTATATGGTGGATTCTTCCAAGATCTGCTTCTTTTCAATTTCTTGCAGCTTTGATTTTTCTTCGTTCTCATGCTCCACTATCACAATTTCTTCCTCAACCTTCTCTTGTAATTTTGGTTCAAGTATATCCATCATCATTTCAAGTTTTTCCATCTTCCTTTATGGCTCTTCATCTGACTTCTTTGGCTCTTCGTCTGATACCACCTCCACATGGTAAACTTGTCCTTTGCTCTGGCATCTGTAGTCTGGCCCCCAAGATTCTTTGCATGAAAGCAATATTTTGTTTTTCCAACTTCATTTATGCTATCATCTTTCTTTCTCAACTCTTTTTTTGTTGGCTCGAAGGAGGTGTCTTAGAATGGAACATTGAAGATTCTAGAAATGAAATCCTCTTGTCAACTTCCTAAGGCCTTGGTTCTAATTTTCCCTCCAACTTCCTCATCTTTCCTCCATTTTTGTTTTCTTGGAATGTCTCCAAAAATTCTTCAAAGGTAATGTAAGATTTGTAGATGTATGAATTTTATCATATTCACAAAAGACAAGAAGTTTGCGTTCATCTTTGTCACACTACCCTTTAACCACACCTCCTAAATAGAATCCTTCTTTGCGTACCTCCAAATGAATTTAAAGCTTTTAAACCTGAGTTACCAATTCAATCCCCTAGACTTGTCAGTCCAAGTCCAATTCAACCTGGATATGGGTCCAAGGTCAACACGTAAGGAGGGTCATCTAGAGTTCTGTTCATGCCTTTTGGGTCCATCAGGAAACCCAAGAAAACCTAGGATGAATTTCACATCCAGCCAGTCCTGTTGCAGCAAACTTGTCAATTTTTTTTGTGTTTTTTATTTTTATCTTTTCTAATTTGGCATTTGACTTTCACTACATGCTTAAAAAGCCCCCCCTAACCCTAAAATGTGGATTCCAAAACATTTTTAAGAAGAAAAAAAAAAGGCGATTTCCCTATTGAGAATGCAAAACAAAAATATCATTCATCCTTGTTGAACTTGCATTGTTGCCTGCCACTACACAAATAGAGTTTAAGACCAATTGTATTGGCCCATTGTGTTGGAAACCATTTGTGGCTTCCTAGATTGACTTTTCCTATAGATTGGATGTTTGGAATGCATGTGGTTATACTAATGGATTGACTCTAGAACCTAGTGGTTGAAGATCTCATGTTTCTCTTATTCAGACCATTGATACTATTGGGTCCCAAAAATGTTGCTCCACTTCCTAAAACTAAATCTCACTCACAAGGCCAAGCTTGTCATCATGCAAATGAAATCAGCTCATCAACAGACAGTGGAGATTTGAAGGCCAACTCTACAATAGTGGGTTTGCTCTCCTACATTTTGAGCTCAACTTAGACTCAGGAGAATATTCCCAAGAGTATACCTTAATAGGGATTGAAATCACATAAAATGAACAATAATTTATTAATGATAGCTAAACCCAACCTATTGTCTTGGCCCCAAAGACTCCACTGAACCGAGAACAATTGCTTACCTCTAAATCCCTATATAGCTAATATGACTATGCAAGCATAACCCACATGAGATAGATTCAATTAACAACACACTGAAGATATAACCCTGGTTAGAATACTAGGTAATGAATGCATAGAGGGTCCTAACCCTAAACCATTGATTAATGTATTGTTTGATTGAATGTGTGAGATTGATTAAGGTTCTAAGTCAAGGTAATGTCCCCGCCTCAAGCCCCGAACACCGCTTTAGTGGACCGGCTGGCCTATTCCCGGGAGACCCGTAGGCTAGTCGGAAGGTAAAAATTAGGGTTTCCTATTCTTGGAAGGAGGTCGCTGCTCTGAGTGGGGTGGATCCAATGGCTAATCTGTTTTCAGAGAGCCTAGCTGGTATGTTCTTCTCGGCATTCTGAGCATCTTCAGGAATTTACTATTTTTAGTAAATTCTATTTTTGGCAGTTTTACAGTGGGGTTCAGCATGGTTGACTTCCTACTTCAGTTTGGTCAGTTGGCTTGCTCATTTATGGCTTCGGGGCACAATTGGAGAGATAAGTCGAGCTATTTAATTAAAGTCACGTTTTAATATTATATTTTAACGTTGACCCCCTTGGTCTAGCCTATTGACTTCATGTTGTTTTGAAAAGTGGTCTTTTGAGGGTGGCGCCTTCATTAAAGATTATTTTATAATTTATCAAAGTCAAATCAAGCCTTAAGTTGGACGCATTTATTAAAGGGTTGAATTTATTTAAAAATGTCAAGATTAAGCTATGAAGAAAAGGGACGCCATCTTTTGAAAAGGATTAGGGTTTTGACTTTGAAGAGAAGTTTAGGGTTTCGAGAAGTCAACAGGAAATTATAAAAGGAAGACTTGGATCCTCAATTCATTATCTTTTGTCTACAGTATCGTTATGCTGCCGGTTTGGCTCTGGAATTGCTTCGAGGAATGAAGGCCTCCTAGCTCGGGCATTGCTTCTTGCTTGCAACACAGCAACTAGTGATGAGATAACGTAATTTGTGAGTTTGCATTTAGTTTTGAGCATTGTATTCAGCTTGTGCTTTGTTAGTTCAGTTTTGCATATTAAAGGGTTTCCAGTTATTGCATTTTTAGCTACAGCAGATTGTGTTTTTGTTCGTAATTCAAAAAATACAAAAATATTGCTTCTGGGTATTGTCTTATTCCATCTGTTTGTAAAGGGCGAACCTATTTCCAAAGTTATAGAATTTAATGTGAAGGCTGTGATTTTTAAAAGAAAATCGCCCCTCTTGCTGGGCTGTACAGTTTTGTTTCACCTTGGAATCCGTGCAAAAAAAATGTTGGCATTTCAAGTTTGTCTCTTGCATTCATTCTAGGCGCCTTCATATTAGTTGTGTTTTGCATATGAGATTAGGTCATTTGGGTAAGAGAGGAGTGAGTTATGAGCTATTCAATGAATTTCAATGCTGCTAGTTATATGTTGAAAAGTGCAGATCTGTCATAATAGTCTTGAGAAATCTGCATCTTCCTTATTGGATTGGTGTTGAGGTTTCCTTAAAGGCTCTGCAGAAGATTTCTTGTTGAGTACACCATTTGAAAGAACATCTAATATCTTGATATTGCAGGCAATAATATCTATTGTAAGCTGGCAGTAGTACTGACCAGTTGTTCTTTAATATTGCTTTATCATGATTTGTAATACTCATTCTTACCTTCAGTAATTGTTTGTAATAGTTACATCTCTGCCCTATGGTAGCTACTTTCCCACTCTGGGTTAGAAAGCACATTCTGGGTGTTGAGTCCTTTCAGCAATTCAGTTCTTTCTTTCAAGCATTGTTATTTGTAATACTCCGCCATATGGTCGCCCCTCACTCCATACTGGATTGGGTAGCACATACTTGGTGTCGAGTTCCCTTTCAGCACTTAGTGTAGAAGATCATCTGACCATATGCTCGCCATCATCGGCGCCATTCTTGGTTAGAGTTCCTGCATAAGCAATTTGATTGAGATCCTCTGACCAATGCTCACACCTTGCCCACATTGGGATCCTGGTGTACATTCTGGTTAGAGTTGCTTCAGCACGTTTTGGTTTAGCTGCTAACCTTAACGGGTGCATTTGTCGTAATCTGTAATTTGAAAAATTGAAAAAAAATTGGCTCGAAATATTTCAGTGGTATCAGAGCCAAGATCTTGCCATCCTGTGAACAAACTGTCTATGAGTGACAGAGAAAAGAGGTACATTGCAAGGGAAGACAAGAAGGTTGGAAAACAGTTCCAGCCCTATCAGGCTCCAAAAGGTCAGACAGCTTCAGAGGTTTTGAGGGCTCATTGGGAGTCTTCTCAGGAAACAGACATGGCAGAAGGTGAGAGATCAGTTGGGGGTAACGAGAGGGTTACCAAAGAATGAGATGATAGTGGAAAGGGCAGAGAGAGATCCATCAGTCCCGATGGAGATTTGAAAGGAAGATGGATGCCTTAATGGATATGGTTTCGCTCATGATGGGGAAAGTGGGCCAAAACACCATTCCACAGAACAACACTGGGCATAGAGGAGAGCACAGTGCTTCCAACCAGCATGATGGACATGCTGCTCAACATACTTCAAACAATACTTATGTCTCAGCCAAGCCATTCAAACCCACCTTCTTGGCACCTATTAACATGTAGCCAGATCCTGAAGAGAATGCTTCATTCGTGGAGCAGTTGAGACTTGGCTGTGTAGAGTATGATTCTCTCCTTGGCGACATCAAGATGGATATGTCCTACAATGACTTTATGGATCATAAAAGGAAAAATAAAGGACAAGGGAGAAATTATGATCAAAGAAGACCATCAACTCAAAGAGACTTGTACCAAGCTGTCAACAAGGTTACACTTCCACACTTTGATGGGAGTGATATTAGCTTAGCTCGAGCTTGGATACAAAAGCTGGATAACTACCTAGCTCTCAGACCCATGGCAGAAGAAGAGGCGATCAAGTTCGCTATGCTACACCTTGATGGGGTGGCGCACGTGGTGGTACCATGGCCTAGTTACTTTGGGTCATCGGTCAATCACAACTTATGATGAGTTCACCAATAGGCTCATCGAGAGGTTTGAGAAAAAGGACCCTGAAATACATTTCAGAGAACTTGCATAGTTGAGGCAGTATGGCACAATTGATGCCTACATAGCTGAGTTTCAGAGACTCTCAGTCATGGTTACTGGAATCACGGAGAGGAGATTGGTGATCCTTTTCAGCGAAGGTTTAACGGAACCACTCAAAGGTTGGATTAAAGCCTTTGATCCACCAACCCTATAGGAGGCCATGAAGAAGGCAAGAGACATGGAGTGGGATGCTCCTAAGGCAAAGTTTCAATCCAATTCCCCCTTTTAGAAAAGGGATAAAGGGAAAAGACCTCAGCATAGACCTCCTTTGAGACCTCAGCATAAGGAGTTCAAACATCATAATCCCCATGTCACAAGATTGGATCCGGAGACCCTGAACGAACTTAGAAGAAAGGGGTTGTGTTTCCAGTGTAGGGAAAAATGGTCTCAAGATCATGTTTGCCCTAAGGGAGTTAAATTCAATCAGATTGAGTACTATTCTGCTGGTGAAAGTAGTTCTGATTTTTCAGACCAGCAATCTGATTTTGAATAAAGTGAAGTAGAAAGAGCTCCAGAAGAGTCCGAAAATGAGAAGGAAAGTGGAGGAGTCTTGGCTCAACTTTCGAGCTTCCAAAGAAACGAATCGTTCAAGGTTCGAGGGATGATCAAAGGGCAGCGAATCGTTGCTTTGATCGACACTGGAGCAACACATAACTTCATTGATGAAGTTGTGGTAGCAAAGAAGGGGCTGCAAATAGAGGAGTTTGAAGGTTTCAAGGTCATGGTTGCCGATGGATTCCATATTTCATGCACCAAGAAAATCTCGAACATGACCATGCAATTGGGAAACTACGAAGTCAAGGATGACTTCTATGTAGTCCACATTGGAGATACTGATGCCGTTCTAGGCATTCAATGGCTGCGTTCACTTGGGGAGATCTCTTTGAATCTGCAGACTATGGAGCTCAAGTTTCAATCCGATGGGAAGAAGATAGTTCTAAGAGGAATGTCCAATGGGGGCCCTCGGGTTGTGTCATTCAAAAGAATGGCAAGGCTGATCCATCACGATCAAGCTGAGTGGGTTGCAGAGTGCATGATCCTTCCTGCTAGTCCGGTTGAGACTAAAAGAGACTATCCTCCTGATGTTCAGTCTCTACTCACAGAGAAGAGCAAAGTCTTTGTTGATTTGCCTCCTGGACCTCCACCTGAACGGGGTTCAGAACATATCATAGAGCTCAAGGAAGGAGCTAAACCGGTGATTACAACTCCATATCGATACCCCAAGAGGCAAAAGGATGAGATTGAGAAGAACATTCAAGAACTCTTGGAGATGGGTTTCATTCGCCCAAGCAAGAGCCCCTTTGCTTCTGCAGTGGTTCTTGTGAAGAAGAAGGATGGTACCATGCGCATGTGTGTGGAATATCGTGCTTTGAATCAAAGCACAATCAAAAACCGATACCCCATTCCGAGGATAGATGAGCTCATTGATGAGCTACATGGGGCCAAGTTCTTCTCGAAGATCGATTTGAGATCGGGTTACCATCAGATTCGAATGAGAGGATCTGATGTTGAGAAGACAGCTTTCAGATGTCACTATGGCCATTTCGAGTTTCTAGTCATGCCATTTGGATTGACTAATGCTCCGGCTACCTTCCAGTCTTGCATGAACCGAGTTTTTCAGAATCAGTTAAGGAGGTTTGTGTTGATATTTTTTGATGACATTTTGATTTACAGCAAGACTTGGGAAGATCATCTCAAGCACTTGGAGGAAGTGCTTAGTATCCTGGAATCTGAGAGTTTGTTCGCAAAAGCATCCAAATGTGAATTTGGAATGGAGGAGTTACTGTACCTTGGCCACATAATCAGTGCTGAGGGAGTGAAGGTGGATCCTGAAAAGATCAAAGCAGTAGTTGATTGGCCACCTCCTGAGAATTTGACTCAGTTGAAAGGTTTTTTGGGTCTTTGTGGATTTTATCGGAGATTTGTAAAGGGCTACTCACAGAATGCTGCTCCTCTTACTGATCTCACCAAAAAGGGAGCCTTTTGTTGGTCAGAAAAGGCTCAAACTATGTTTGACAAGTTTAAGAGGATCATGAGCTCTTGTCCAGTTCTGGCTATTCCGGATTTCTCCAAGCCTTTCGAGCTGCAATGTGATGCCTCTGGTGAAGGAATTGGGGCTGTCCTGATGCAAGAAAAACATCCTATTGTGTTTGAGAGCAGAAAACTGAGAGGTGTTGAAAGAACATACTCTATCTATGATAAGGAAATGCTTGCCATTATGCATGCATTAGCCAAGTTCAGGCAGTATTTGGTGGGGAACAAGTTCGTGGTCAAGACTGATCACAATAGCCTCAAACACTTCATGCATCAGAAGGACCTGAACGAGAGGCAACAGAAGTGGGTGAGTAAGCTTCAAGCTTACGACTTTGACATTGAATATGTCAAAGGAAAAATAATATCGTGGCTGATGCTCTGTCCAGGAGACCCCATCTTAGCTCATTGAGAGAGCTTACTGCAGATTGGAGGGACATGTTGCTTGCTGATTATGCCAAAAATTAGTTTGCAACCAGCATTATTGAGGGTACTTTTCAGGATGAAAGGTACAAGGTGATTGAGGGATTGATACACTATAAGGGGAGAATCTTTCTAGTGGCTGATTCTAAGCTTAAGAAGAAGATTCTTTTGACATTTCATGATATTCCGGTTGCTGGTCACCAAGGATTTTTCAAGACATATAGGCAGATCCGAGAAAGGTTTTCTTGGAAAGGATTGAAAGGAGAAGTACAACGCTACATTCAGGAGTGTCCTGTTTGTCAAGTGAATAAGAATGAGCATACATTACCAGCCGGGTTGCTGCAACCACTCCCTATTCCCAATCAAAAATGGGAAAGCATCTCGATGGATTTCATCACAGGGTTGCCCAAGGCCCAAGGGAAGGATTGTATTTATGTGGTAGTGGATAGGCTAACCAAATTTGCTCACTTCTTCGCCATTACCAGCTCTTTTTCAGCAGCCCAAGTTGCAGATCTGTTTTTTCATGAGGTGTTTAGGCTGCATGGGTTGCCAAAAAACATTGTAAGTGATAGGGACAGCAAGTTCCTAAGCACTTTTTGGCAAGAGGTCTTCAGAATGAGTGGTACTGTGCTCACTCCAAGCACTAGTTACCATCCCCAAACAGATGGACAAACGGAAATAGTGAACAAGTGGTTGGAAGGCTACCTGAGAAACTATGTGTCGGAGCAGCAAAGAGCATGGGTTAAGTGGCTGCACATAGGCGAGTACTGTTATAATTCTTCATTTCATATGTCGATTAAGATGTCTCCTTTCTTGGCTCTCTATGGGTATGAAGCACCTAGCTTTGCCGATTTGGTGTTTGGTGATAGCAAAGCACCTCAAGCCAAGGACTTGTTGCAGCAAAGTCAAGACATCATGAAATCATTGAAGAATAATCTGCAGATTGCACAGAATCAGCAGAAGATGTATGCTGATCAGAGGCGTGTTGAGCGTTCTTTCGAGGTTGGGGATATGGTTTACCTCCGATTACAGCCTTACAGACAGTCTACTCTCAAGAAGAGTGGAGCTGAGAAGCTCAAACCTCGCTTCTATGGGCCATTCAGGGTCATTAGAAAAGTTGGAGCAGTAGCTTATGAGTTGGAGCTACCTTCTGATAGCAAAGTACATAATGTCTTCCACGTGTCTCGCCTCAAGAAGGCACTTGGACATAATGTGGTTGCCTCATCCCAGTTGCCACCTTTGGATGAAGAAGGACAGTTGGTTCTAATTCCAGAGGAGATACTTGATTTCAGAGAACGTTCTTTGAGGAAAAGAACCATCAGAGAATATTTGGTGAAGTGGAAGAACCTGCCTATGGAGGATGCGACTTGGGAAAGTGATGAGATTCTGCAACATCCTGGTTTGCGATTGCTTGAGGACAAGCAATCTTGGGGAGCGCGGACTGTAATGTCCCCGTCTCAAGCCTGACCGTTTCAGTGACCGTTGGCCTATTCCGGAGACCCGTAGGCTAGTCGGAAGGTAAAATTAGGGTTTCCTATTTTGAAGGAGGTCGTTGCTCGGAGTGGGTGGATTCAATGGCGGATTCTTTCTGGGTTTTCAGAGAGCTTCGCAGTGGTATGTTCTTCTCGGCATTCTGAGCATCTTCAGGAATTTACTATTTTTAGTAAATTCTATTTTTGGCAGTTTTACAGTTGGGTTCAGCATGGTTGACTTCCTACTTCAGTTTGGTCAGTTGGCTTGCTCATTTATGGCTTCGGGGCACCATTGGAGAGATAAGTCGAGCTATTTAATTAAAGTCACGTTTTAATATTATATTTTAACGTTGACCCCCTTGGTCTAGCCTATTGACTTCATGTTGTTTTGAAAAGTGGTCTTTTGAGGGTGGCGCCTTCATTAAAGATTATTTTATAATTTATCAAAGTCAAAATCAAGCCTTAAGTTGGACGCATTTATTAAAGGGTTGAATTTATTTAAAAATGTCAAGATTAAGCTATGAAGAAAAGGGACGCCATCTTTTGAAAAGGATTAGGGTTTTGACTTTGAGGAGAAGTTTAGGGTTTCGAGAAGTCAACAGGAAATTATAAAAGGAAGACTTGGATCCTCAATTCATCATCTTTGGTCTACAGTACTGTTATGCTGCCGGTTTGGCTCTGGGATTTCTTCGAGGAATGAAGGCCTCCTAGCTCGAGCATTGCTTCTTGCTTGCAACACAGCAACTAGTGATGAGATAATGTAATTTTAATAAGATGGCCTTTAAACTGTCCTATAACAGCTTGATCCCAGATTCTACATCGAGTGTCTATTAAGGTAGCAAAGTATTCAACACCTATATCATAGTTAAAATGGGGATGTAAAATAATGTCAACAAGAGAAAAATGGACATGAAAGAAACCTTTTTCTTTCCATCTTTTAATATCTTCAGGTAATAAGAAGGGTAGGTAGACTGGACAAATACCAACACCAGAAACTTTGAGATTTATTTCGGATTGCCTAACAGAATTCATCATTTTTGCCTTGATACCTTTTTCAGGATATAAATCAGAAATCTTAACATCTGGAAACTTAAAATTGCCATTATCATCCACAAGCTCTTCTTTATCTTGGAAATAATTATGGATAATAGTAGAGAGAGAACCACTTGCATTTAAAGAACGCTGAGTTGCCATGGTGGAGAGATTGAACTTACTTGAGGTCGCCTTAAATCCGTTCGCTGCTACAATTTCCGACTAACTGCTCACCCTTAACACGCCTTTCCTTCGGCTTCAACAGGGATTTACGGCCTTACTGCGGGTCCACAGCTACTGGCAATAGCTACTGTCGCGTAGAACTTAGTATCTCCAAACGGACCAAACAGGACTTTTAATGAGGTAATGCTTTCTCCAAGACCCAAACTATAACAAAAATAAAGACAACAACAATGCAAACGATTTTGACAAATAGACTGAATCTAGATGGTCAATAAACTTGCATGAAAGTCTCCTGAATTTGTGTTTCAATATCAGG
>VDFB02269726.1:0-31520 GCA_007258455.2 Sequoia sempervirens | reverse complement strand
AAGTTTCAATCCAATTCCCCCTTTCAGAAAAGGGATAAAGGGAAAAGACCTCAGCATAGACCTCCTTTGAGACCTCAGCATAAGGAGTTCAAACATCATAATCCCCATGTCACAAGATTGGATCCAGAGACCTTGAACGAACTCAGAAGAAAGGGGTTGTGTTTCTGGTGTAGGGAAAAATGGTCTCAAGATCATGTTTGCCCTAAGGGAGTTAAATTCAATCAGATTGAGTACTATTCTGTTGGTGAAAGTAGTTCTAATTTTTCAGACCAGCAATCTGATTTTGAAGAAAGTGAAGTAGAAAAAGCTCCAGAAGAGTCCGAAAATGAGAAGGAAAGTGGAGGAGTCTTGGCTCAACTTTCGAGCTTTCAAAGAAACGAATCCTTCAAGGTTCGAGGGATGGTCAAAGGGCAGGGAATCGTTGCTTTGATCGATACTGGAGCAACACATAACTTCATTGATGAAGTTGTGGTAGCAAAGAAGGGGCTGCAAACAGAGGAGTTTGAAGGTTTCAAGGTCATGGTTGCCGATGGATTCCATATTTCATGCACCAAGAAAATCTCGAACATGACCATGCAATTGGGAAACTACGAAGTCAAGGATGACTTCTATGTAGTCCACATTGGAGATACTGATGCCGTTCTAGGCATTCAGCGGCTGTGTTCACTTGGGGAGATCTCTTTGAATCTACAGACTATGGAGCTCAAGTTTCAATCCGATGGGAAGAAGATAGTTCTAAGAGGAATGTCCAATGGGGGCCCTCGGGTTGTGTCATTCAAAAGAATGGCAAGGCTGATCCATCACGATCAAGCTGAGTGGGTTGCAGAGTGCATGATCCTTCCTGCTAGTCCGGTTGAGACTAAAAGAGACTATCCTCCTGATGTTCAGTCTCTACTCACAGAGAAGAGCAAAGTCTTTGTTGATTTGCCTCCTGGACCTCCACCTGAACGGGGTTCAGAACATATCATAGAGCTCAAGGAAGGAGCTAAACCGGTGATTACAACTCCATATCGATACCCCAAGAGGCAAAAGGATGAGATTGAGAAGAACATTCAAGAACTCTTGGAGATGGGTTTCATTCGCTCGAGCAAGAGCCCCTTTGCTTCTGCAATGGTTCTTGTGAAGAAGAAGGATGGTACCATGCGCATGTGTGTGGACTATCGTGCTTTGAATCAAAGCACAATCAAAAACCGATACCCCATTCCGAGGATAGATGAGCTCATTGATGAGCTACATGGGGCCAAGTTCTTCTCGAAGATCGATTTCTAGATCGGGTTACCATCAGATTCGAATGAGAGGATCTGATGTTGAGAAGACAGCTTTCAGATGTCACTATGGCCATTTCGAGTTTCTAGTCATGCCATTTGGATTGACTAATGCTCCGGCTACCTTCCAGTCTTGCACGAACCGAGTTTTTCAGAATCAGTTAAGGAGGTTTGTGTTGATATTTTTTGATGACATTTTGATTTACAGCAAGACTTGGGAAGATCATCTCAAGCACTTGGAGGAAGTGCTTAGTATCCTGGAATCTGAGAGTTTGTTCGCAAAAGCATCCAAATGTGAATTTGGAATGGAGTTATTGTACCTTGGCCACATAATCGGTGTTGAGGGAGTGAAGGTGGATCCTGAAAAGATCAAAGCAATAGTTGATTGGCTACCTCCTGAGAACTTGACTCAGTTGAAAGGTTTTCTGGGTCTTTGTGGATTTTATTGGAGATTTGTCAAGGGCTACTCACAGAATGCTGCTCCTCTTACTGATCTCACCAAAAAGGGAGCCTTTTGTTGGTCAGAAAAGGCTCAAACTGTGTTTGACAAGTTTAAGAGGATCATGAGCTTTTGTCCGGTTCTGGCTATTCCGGATTTTTCTAAGCCTTTCGAGCTGCAATGTGATGCCTCCGGTGAAGGAATTGGGGCTGTCCTGATGCAAGACAAACATCCTATTGTGTTTGAGCAGAAAACTGAGAGGTGTTGAAAGAACATACTCTATCTATGACAAGGAAATGCTTGCCATTATGCATGCATTAGCCAAGTTCAGGCAGTATTTGGTGGGGAACAAGTTCGTGGTCAAGACTGATCACAATAGCCTCAAACACTTCATGCATCAGAAGGACCTGAACGAGAGGCAACAGAAGTGGGTGAGTAAGCTTCAAGCTTACGACTTTGACATTGAATATGTCAAAGGGAAAAATAATATCGTGGTTGATGCTCTGTCCAGGAGACCCCATCTTAGCTCATTGAGTGAGCTTACTGCAGATTGGAGGGACATGTTGCTTGCTGATTATGCCAAAAATCAGTTTGCAACCAGCATTATTGAGGGTACTTTTCAGGATGAAAGGTACAAGGTGATTGAGGGATTGATACACTATAAGGGGAGAATCTTTCTGGTGGCTGATTCTAAGCTTAAGAAGAAGATTCTTTTGACATTTCATGATATTCCGGTTGCTGGTCACCAAGGATTTTTCAAGACATATAGGCAGATCCGAGAAAGGTTTTCTTGGAAAGGATTGAAAGGAGAAGTACAACGCTACATTCAGGAGTGTCCTGTTTGTCAAGTGAATAAGAATGAGCATACATTACCAGCCGGGTTGCTGCAACCACTCCCTATTCCCAATCAAAAATGGGAAAGCATCTCGATGGATTTCATCACAGGGTTGCCCAAGGCCCAAGGGAAGGATTGTATTTATGTGGTAGTGGATAGGCTAACCAAATTTGCTCACTTCTTCGCCATTACCAGCTCTTTTTCAGCAGCCCAAGTTGCAGATCTGTTTTTTCATGAGGTGTTTAGGCTGCATGGGTTGCCAAAAAACATTGTAAGTGATAGGGACAGCAAGTTCCTAAGCACTTTTTGGCAAGAGGTCTTCAGAATGAGTGGTACTGTGCTCACTCCAAGCACTAGTTACCATCCCCAAACAGATGGACAAACGGAAATAGTGAACAAGTGGTTGGAAGGCTACCTGAGAAACTATGTGTCGGAGCAGCAAAGAGCATGGGTTAAGTGGCTGCACATAGGCGAGTACTGTTATAATTCTTCATTTCATATGTCGATTAAGATGTCTCCTTTCTTGGCTCTCTATGGGTATGAAGCACCTAGCTTTGCCGATTTGGTGTTTGGTGATAGCAAAGCACCTCAAGCCAAGGACTTGTTGCAGCAAAGTCAAGACATCATGAAATCATTGAAGAATAATCTGCAGATTGCACAAAATCAGCAGAAGATGTATGCTGATCAGAGGCGTGTTGAGCGTTCTTTCGAGGTTGGGGATATGGTTTACCTCCGATTACAGCCTTACAGACAGTCTACTCTCAAGAAGAGTGGAGCTGAGAAGCTCAAACCTCGCTTCTATGGGCCATTCAGGGTCATTAGAAAAGTTGGAGCAGTAGCTTATGAGTTGGAGCTACCTTCTGATAGCAAAGTACATAATGTCTTCCACATGTCTCGCCTCAAGAAGGCACTTGGACATAATGTGGTTGTCTCATCACAGTTGCCACCTTTGGATGAAGAAGGACAGTTGGTTCTAATTCCAGAGGAGATACTTGATTTCAGAGAACGTTCTTTGAGGAAAAGAACCATCAGAGAATATTTGGTGAAGTGGAAGAACCTGCCTATGGAGGATGCGACTTGGGAAAGTGATGAGATTCTGCAGCACCCTGGTTTGCGATTGCTTGAGGACAAGCAATCTTGGGGAGGGCGGACTGTAATGTCCCCGTCTCAAGCCTGACCGTTTTAGTGACCGTTGGCCTATTCCGGAGACCCGTAGGCTAGTCGGAAGGTAAAATTAGGGTTTCCTATTTTGAAGGAGGTCGTTGCTCAGAGTGGGTGGATTCAATGGCGGATTCTTTCTGGGTTTTCAAAGAGCTTCGCAGTGGTATGTTCTTCTCGGCATTCTGAGCATCTTCAGGAATTTACTATTTTTAGTAAATTCTATTTTTGGCAGTTTTACAGTTGGGTTCAACATGGTTGACTTCCTACTTCAGTTTGGTCAGTTGGCTTGCTCGTTTATAGCTTCGGGGCACCATTGGAGAGATAAGTCGAGCTATTTAATTAAAGTCACGTTTTAATATTATATTTTAATGTTGACCCCCTTGGTCTAGCCTATTGACTTCATGTTGTTTTGAAAAGTGGTCTTTTGAGGGTGGCGCCTTCATTAAAGATTATTTTATAATTTATCAAAGTCAAAATCAAGCCTTAAGTTGGACGCATTTATTAAAGGGTTGAATTTATTTAAAAATGTCAAGATTAAGCTATGAAGAAAAGGGACGCCATCTTTTGAAAAGGATTAGGGTTTTGACTTGAAGAGAAGTTTAGGGTTTCGAGAAGTCAACAGGAAATTATAAAAGGAAGACTTGGATCCTCAATTCATCATCTTTGGTCTACAGTATTGTTATGCTGCCAGTTTGGCTCTGGAACTGCTTCGGGGAATGAAGACCTCCTAGCTCGGGCATTGCTTCTTGCTTGCGACACAGCAACTAGTGATGAGATAATGTAATTTAATAAGATGGCCTTTAAACTGTCCTATAACAGCTTGATCCCAGATTCTACATCGAGTGTCTATTAAGGTAGCAAAGTATTCAACACCTATATCATAGTTAAAATGGGGATGTAAAATAATGTCAACAAGAGAAAAATGGACATGAAAGAAACCTTTTTCTTTCCATCTTTTAATATCTTCAGGTAATAAGAAGGGTAGGTAGACTGGACAAATACCAACACCAGAAACTTTGAGATTTATTTCGGATTGCCTAACAGAATTCATCATTTTTGCCTTGATACCTTTTTCAGGATATAAATCAGAAATCTTAACATCTGGAAACTTAAAATTGCCATTATCATCCACAAGCTCTTCTTTATCTTGGAAATAATTATGGATAATAGTAGAGAGAGAACCACTTGCATTTAAAGAACGCTGAGTTGCCATGGTGGAGAGATTGAACTTACTTGAGGTCGCTTTAAATCTGCTTCAAGCAATTTCCCACTAATCGCTTCACCCTAACACGCCTTTGCCAACAAGGATTTACGGCTCCTTATCAAGGGTCCACAGCCATCGCAATAGCTAATGTCATGAGAACTTAGTATCTCCAAACGGACCAAACAGGACTTTTAATGAGGTAATGCTTTCTCCAAGACCCAAACTATAACAAAAATAAAGACAACAACAATGCAAACGATTTTGACAAATAGACTGAATCTAGATGGTCAATAAACTTGCATGAAAGTCTCCTGAATTTGTGTTTCAATATCAGGCATAATGATTAATAACAGGCTCTGATACCAATTTGCGGATTATTAACAGCAGATCTTAAGAAGTGAAACAGTAGATACCAAACCCGACACGCGAATGACACAAAAGCAAATGAACAAGAATAAACAAACTTCTTGCATTCACAAAACTCATTCAATTCATTCAATTGTTACAAATGTATGAGAAGGACAAAAACCCCTAGAAGACTCAAGTTAGAAATATCATCACAGAAAAGATCCACAACAACCATTTAAATTCATCAAATCCAAATTTGAAAGATGTCGTCTTTGCCTAAATTCTTTGGACTACCGGTCTGGATTTTGTGGGGTAGTACAGGAATGTTCTTAGGCATTGGTCCCCATCGTGATTATTCCCATCAATTTCCTCTGAGCTTTCCCCATAAGCTCCAATGCATTATTCTAGCATCACCAATTGTTTCGGCCAAGATTTAATAAGATCTGCCTTTAAACTGAATTTATTTTACTCACCATTGTTCTTCTCGGCATTCTGAGCATCTTCAGGAATTTACTATTTTTAGTAAATTCTATTTTTGGCAGTTTTACAGTTGGGTTCAGCATGGTTGACTTCCTACTTCAGTTTGGTCAGTTGGCTTGCTCATTTATGGCTTCGGGGCACCATTGGAGAGATAAGTCGAGCTATTTAATTAAAGTCACGTTTTAATATTATATTTTAACGTTGACCCCCTTGGTCTAGCCTATTGACTTCATGTTGTTTTGAAAAGTGGTCTTTTGAGGGTGGCGCCTTCATTAAAGATTATTTTATAATTTATCAAAGTCAAAATCAAGCCTTAAGTTGGACGCATTTATTAAAGGGTTGAATTTATTTAAAAATGTCAAGATTAAGCTATGAAGAAAAGGGACGCCATCTTTTGAAAAGGATTAGGGTTTTGACTTGAAGAGAAGTTTAGGGTTTCGAGAAGTCAACAGGAAATTATAAAAGGAAGACTTGGATCCTCAATTCATTATCTTTTGTCTACAGTATTGTTATGCTGCCGGTTTGGCTCTGGAACTGCTTCGGGGAATGAAGGCCTCCTAGCTCGGGCATTGCTTCTTGCTTGCGACACAACAACTAGTGATGAGATAATGTGATTTGTGATTTTGCATTTAGTTTTGAGCATTGTATTCAGCTTGTGCTTTATTGGTTCAGTTTTGCATATTAGAGGGTCACCAATTATTGCATTTTTAGCTACAGCAAATTGTGTTTTTGTTCGTAATTCAAAAAATACAAAAATATTGCTTCTGGGTATCATCTTATTCCATTTGTTTGTAAAGGGCGAACTTATTTCCAAAGTTATAGAATTTATTGTAAAGGCTGTGATTTTTAAAAGAGAATCGCCCCTCTTGCTGGGTCGTACAATTCTGTTTCACCTTGAATTCCGTGCAAAAATAAATGTTGGCATTTCAAGTTTGTCT
The DNA here is from genome assembly GCA_007258455.2 of Sequoia sempervirens. NCBI lineage: Eukaryota > Viridiplantae > Streptophyta > Pinopsida > Cupressales > Cupressaceae > Sequoia > Sequoia sempervirens. Next base: position 24,850 of record VDFB02269726.1, on the reverse strand, counting down.
CTTGCATTCATTCTAGGCGCCTTCACATTAGTTGTGTTTTGCATCTAAGATTAGGTCATTCGGGTAAGAGAAAAGTGAGTTATCAGCTATGCAATGAATTTCTATGTTGCTGGTTATATATTGAAAAGTGCAGATCTGTCTTAACAGTCTTGAGAAATCTGCATCTTCCTCTTTGGTTTGGTGTTGAGGTTTCCTTAAAGGCTCTGAAGAAGATTTCTTGTTGAGTGCACCATTTGAAAGAACATCTAATATCTTGATATTGCAGGCAATAATACCTATTGTAAGCTGGCAGTAGTACTGACCAGTTATTTTTTAATATTGCTTTATCATGATTTGTAATACTCATTCTTACCTTCAGTAATGGTTTTGTAATAGTTACATCTCCGCCCTATGGTAGCTACTTTCCCTGCTCTGGGTTAGAAAGCACATTCTGGGTGTTGAGTCCTTTTCAACAATTCAGTTATTTCGTTCAAGCATTGTTATTTGTAATCACTCCGCCATATGGTCGCCCCTCACTCCATACTGGATTGGGTAGCACATACTTGGTGTCGAAGTTCCCTTTCAGCACTTAGTGTAGAAGATCCTCTGACCATATGCTCGCCACATCGGCGCCATTCTTGGTTAGAGTTCCCGATAAGCAATTTGATTGAGATCCTCGACCAATGCTCACCTTGCCCACATCGATCCCGTGTACATTCCGGGTTAGAGTTGCTTCGGCTTTGTTTATTTAACCTAAACCGGTGCATTTGTCAGACCGTAATTTGAAAATTTGAAAAGAATTGCCTCGAATATTTCAGCTGGTGCCTATCTATTCAGCAAAGAAGTCACAACACACTGAGAAAAGAACAAACTGAAATAAAAGAATGTGAAGCATTGTATTTGCATACAACAGAAATTAAGAAGTTCTGCAACAAAACATACTTAGTGATCCATGACATAACTACATATATTCATGTATAAAAATGAGAGACATCGTTACAATACTTGCAACGTTTTCATAATGTTGGTACATTCATTTGACCCAACCTTACACTCATGCCAACAAGTGTGAAAAAGGAAATGCATGGTTGCGACCAAGAAATCTTCCTAAATATACACCTAATGCCTTTGAGACATTATGCAGCAAAAACCATTTGCAATATTAATCTTCTTTGATTCTGAAGATTTGTACCCACAAAATGAACTAAATTGGCATCAATATCTGCCTTGCAACTTTCTGGCATCTAGAGAGCACTCAGCAATCAACCTCCTCAAAATGATCCCAAATCTACCTTCACAGTTTGGTGGGCATGAAACCCTAACTTGTGGCACTGTAGCAATGTCAGATCTGTGGCTTGAGAAGAATCCCGCCCAAAATGGATGCCTTAGATCAAAAGAGGGGCCCCCACATTGAATCCTAGTAGTTGGACGACCTCCTGCATTAATGGCAAGTAGTTGGTTGAACGAAACAGGGCATCTAGAACTTTGGCGCATAAACAAATTTTCAAAAAAAATGTTTTTTGTTGATTGGGTTTCAATCAGATGGCAAGTTCCAAGAGGAACCTAGAACCATTGAGGTGCCTTGTGAGTCCTAGCTTCTAGGTAGAACCTGGGAGCATGCACCTAGAATGTTGAAATGCACCAACGAGTGTTGGGCCCAGAGAGGAAGTTGGAACCTAGGTGGGCATCGGGCCCAAAGAAAAAATTGGAACCTACACAGGTGAGAGTCGAACGCTAGAAGGGAACAGGAACTAAGGTTCCAAGTTCTTGTGGGGGCCTGGGGCCCAACAGGAACTGGGGAGATAAAGCATTGGGAGTCAGGCCCTAGAAGGGAATGAGAACCTAGAACCTAATGTTCCAAGTTCTTGTCAAGGCCCGAGGCTCAACTAGAACTAAGGAAATACAAAGAAGGTGGTGGGAACGGAAGAGAACCCTAGGTTCTAGCTTCCAAGTCCGACCTGAGACTCGTGTCCCAATAGGTCGGAAGAGAGATGCAAGCAAGCACCGAAAGGTGGTAGGAAATTTGGAACCGAAAGCTAGGTCTCAAGTTCCAAGTCCAACCTAGGACCCATAGCCTGACAAAGAAAAGGAAAAGAGCACAACAAGGACCAAACTCCAAGAGGGAAGAAGAAAGAAAACGATGGAAGGGGGAGTAGGCCTAGAGCCTTAGGTTCCAAGTTCCAACCAAGGTCTGAGGCTTGGTTAGGAACTAAAGGAAAATATCAAAGGCAAGCATGGGGCATGGACCACAAGAGGGAACAAGGACCTAGGACCTAAGTGTAATGTCCCCTTCCTAGGCAAGTACTTATTTTTGAGGTTAGCCTATCATTCAGATCCTCGTAGGCTGGCAGAAGTGTTTAGAGGATCACTTGAGGCAGTTATCCAGCGTTGGGGAACATCACTCCAGCAGTTGATTCAGGTTTGGGCCTTTGCGACACTTACAGAGTGATTTAGAGGTACTTACTATTTATAGTAAGTCAGGCAGGCAGGAGTTGCTATTTTTGGCAGGGCACCTGATTCAATTGGTCAGCTCAGTTTCGACCCGGTTTGATGATTTGATGAGCAAACAGGGATTATTAGAGCATTTAATAATAATTAAAGAGATTATTAATTTGACTTTATAATATAAAGTCATTTTAATGAAATATTAAAGTTATTATTAAAATGGCGAATTATAAAGTATTTTAATACTTTATAATGAAGGGGAAATTTTAATATTTAATGAGTTTAATACTCATTAATAAAAAGGACGCCATTTATTAATGATTGGCCTAAGTATTTCAAAAGGGCGAATTATTATATTATTAAATGCAAATGAGCTGATTTTTGTGAAGGGTCGACTTTTTGAGAGAAGTTATATATTTCTTCAAGGCAAATCGAACTCATTATGTTGATTATTCTAATTTGTCTTTATTTCTCTCTGAGAGCATTGGGGTTTGAGAAACAAGGGTTTTTGCAGATCATTAGGTTTTGAAGAACGTTCCCTCTTCAGAATCAGGCATACTGAGACTGTGCAATAACAGTTGAAGATTGTCAACAGGGTGACTTCATTCAGAGGTTGCATTTGTGCTCATTGAGATAGTTTCAGAAAAGGGTTTGAGCAGAGATTATTCATCTAGGCAATAAGGCGACTTACCTATTCTTTGTTCAGTGATCCAGCACATTGTTCAAGGTGGTACGGATTTCTTACTTGCTGCTGCCAGGCCGTACTATATAGCTGCAAGGTCGTGCCTTTTTCAGGAGCAAAATCGCTTTGCTTTTTTCACCCTTCTCCAGTTGGGACGCCTTGACTTATTGAGCATTTGCACACATTCAGCGGAGGGAGAAGTTAATTTGGAGCTGGGCGAATCATTTCTTCTGTCCTTTAGGCGGCTGCAATAACCAGGTTTTCCTGAATAAATGTTATTGCCTTTTTCATTGCATGTTCGCATTTCTTCATTGTATGTGTCTAGAAAGTCAATAAAACATATTCGCCATACTCTGGAAAGCTATTTGTTGCATCAGTTATCGTTCATGAATTTTTTTATGAATTTAATTGTATTTATTTCCAAAATCGCATTCTTTCAATATACTGCAAAAACCTTCAAAAAATCAAAAACTACAAAACAAAACAAAAAACGCATTCACAGTTAGAAGATTTGGGTTGAGAGACACTTGGTCTCTTAGACTAAGATTCCAAGTTCTTGTGGGGGCCTGAGACCTAACAGGAACCAAAGGAGAAAACTTTCATACTTAGTCAAATTTTGATTTTTCGACTAGGGTATTTGACTAAGATGTGAAAGGGGGAAAGTTCATGATACAAGAACCAAAGGTACAACAAAAGCAACATGACCCATTCAAACTTTCTCAAATTGGCTATCAACAATGGGTCACAAATGGCCAAGACAACACATGGAAAATGAAGGCACTCAAACAAAAAGGGCACCATGGATTTGAGTCCTAACAATAGCTCTGGTTGGGGATGTGTGTCTCTTGCAAGCATAACAAGAATCTAAAATCTTCGAGTAGACCAAAATTTGACATGACAAAACACGAGACTGACACAAAACAAGGAAGACAATGCACATGGGAACAACAACTTGCAACCAAAGACACGGAATCAAGAACAAAATGGAGGTATGACTACAAGCATACTTACAACAAAATATGCAGGTCAAACCCTACATGAACGTCCATGGCACATGGCCATGAGAAAACTGCTATAATTGCTTGCCTCTATCAAACACCATTTTGTTGAGTGAGCCAAAACTCCCTCTTCTTGAAGTTGTTTCCCTCACTCAACTACAATAAATGTAGTCTTCTCATCTATTCAAACTTGTGATTGCCTCTGAAATAGTGAAGATCGGCTCCACCATCAATCTTGTCATTGTATGGCGACCACAGAACATAGGTCTATGAACCATGCCATGATATATCATTCAAATCCAGAGAAATCAAGGGCGTAATTTGAGAACTTAGGTCAGCACGAAAAGAATCCATGGTATTTTCATACCTACTGACCTCCACGAGTGAATTGAGGCAAAAGAGAACACCTCCAATTCACACTGCAACGAAAAATATGCCTCATCATCATACTAACCTACAAAAGGAAGCTCATCCTCTAACAGCTCAAATTGAAAAAATTGAAGTTCAGACATGCAAGAAACTTGAGCTGGCTAATCATCAAACCAGAAAATTTGTTATTGCTCAACACCATCACAAGTTGTATGTTGGGCCCAAGAGAAGCACTCAAACTCAAGCACATTGTCATCCATACTATGAGAAACTACACCTTCATCACAAAGGAAAGCTCCATATTCAAATTTACATACTTTTGGGACAACAAGTCGCCAACATACCCCATGATGACTCATGCTAATGAAATCTTCATTAGCACAAAAATTTAGATCGTGAGACACTTCATGCAAAGAGTTGCAGTCTTCAAATTGTCTCATTGTTTTGTCTCTATTTTGAGAAACTTGTTGTGGCACATGTGCTACTACGATCAAACTTGTGGCACACAACTCCCTCCAAATTCAACTCTGCAACAACACTTTCATGTGACCCTTTTGAAGTGCACTATGCATGAGGAAAACTACATGTTGCACACCAAACAAATAGGTTCTCATATGCTTCCATATGATCACCAACTTCGTGCTCTCCAAGTGCAAACTCATCACATTGAACATCATTAGTTGTACAAACACTTATCCCTACATTTGTCTCTTCATGTACAAATGCCTATGCTATTCTCATGCAAACCATCAATAGCAACTCAAAAATCAGAAAACGGGACAAAGGAAGGTAAGAGACTAAACAAAAAAATATCTTCTTGTTCACCAAAATTACCAACATGTGCATGTGCTGCATAATCAACTACTATAGCTGATTCACGTGATGATTCTTCCGCATACACATCTTCCTTGCTGTCCATACTACTGCAACAAACAACATGGCCATATTCATCATTCTCAGACTGGAAATCATCATTGATTTCATCCCTATTATCATCCACGAATGACTGATCCAACTGAAAGCAGGTGCAAACACTATTGCTATCGTCCGTACTATTATCATACAATGCACCAACACCTTCTTCTACTCATCTGCAAACACAATCGTCACTTGATATAGTGCTTCTACTTGATGCCATCTCCATACAACCGTTGTCCAAAACAACTTGTTCAACACCAACAACCTATGTTCTTGAGGATAAAGATTTTGCAATCATATCCCTTCTCATACCATTGGTGAAATCAATGCACCTGTATGCTTGCTACATGTCCAGCAAATCAAACTCTTCCCATATTGAACCAGAACCTAGAGTAACATCATAGGTCCAAGAAACATATCAATACAGGCCAATGTGTTAGGTCTGAAATCACTTGGAATCCATGAAAGGGAGACAACAAACCTGTGACTAAAATCCATGCTAGACTCTCTCTTGCCATCTAATGTTTTCTAATTCCTCAACAGGAGCAGCAGGGTCGAAATGCAGCTGCAAGTTGATCCCACAAAGAAAAAGAGTGCTCAAGAAAACTCTGATACCAATTCTTTGCCCTTCCATTCAGTGACCTAACAAAAAAATCTTATCCACATGTCCTCATCTTTGAAAAGATACTCTTTCATGAAATTTGAAAATGCATCAACATGTGCATCCCCCTCCCAATGGTCATTGGCATCAAACCTAGGCATTAATCTATGTATTGAAGATGTCACCATCTGTCTTCCATAATTGACTCAAGAAAGGTCAAGCTGCTTGTAAATGGTATCAAGTGGGACAAGAGGAGATGGAGAAACCTGTTTTTTGTAACAGCAGGGTGCCTTTGTGATCACATGGCTTTAATTCTTCATTCACATTGCCTTTCGAACTCAATGAGCACATCCATCCTTAACTTCTTTTCAGGTATGGATTCTTGCGATTCTAAATCTGAGTTTTTGTTTTATGTTGGGTTATACGAACAGCATGGAGCCTCATCCTCATAATATTCATGGGCACATGCCCTATCATATCCTCTAAGGTTTGAATCATATGTTACATTTGCTAAAATGCCATTAGGGTAAATTCATCCATTCTAGCTAATCATGTCTGGTTACAATTAATTATGCAGGGCAGAAAAGTGAGGAGAAAGAAAGTGTTTCTTTACCAAGAAAGAAACCATGCTTTGAATTGGAAGAGAAAAGGGATACCTTTATCCAGCTGTAGCCACTTGATCTATGTTTGTGAAATATGAACAGCAGCAGCAAAATTTCTATTCTTTGACAGCAGAGTTGCCACCATACAAAAGTGAGGGAATCCTTGAAGCATGTGAACCTCCAAGGCACAAATCTGATTTTGGGTTGCAGCAACCAGCAGAGTCTTCAATGTCTTCTCAACCTAGCAATCCTTTTCATTTTCTACGCCATTTTGTTGGTGTAAGTTGACAAGCTACCAACTTCAACACACAACAAAATGCAAACTGTTTACCACCGGCAACAGCAGCAAACTACCCTTAAGTTCTCCCTGGCAATGACAACAAACCACCCTTAAGTTCTCCTCGGCAATGGCGCCATTATGTTGGGTCCCAAAAACGTTGCTCCACTTCCTAAAACTAAATCTCACTTACAAGGCCAAGGTTGTCATCATGCAAGTGAAATCAGCTCATCAATAGACTGTGGAGGGTTGAAGGCCAACTCTACGAGAGTGGGTTTTCTCTCCTATACTTTGAGCTCATCTTAGACTTAGGAGGGTATTCCCAAGAGTATACCTTATAAGTATTGAAATCACATGAAATGAACGATAATTTATTAATGACAGCCAAACCCAACTTGCTATCTTGGCCCCAAAGAATGTCACTAAACTAAGAAAAACTAGCTGCCTCTAAACCCCTATATAGCTGATAATAAGTTGGAAGACTCACCAAGTTTTCAGCGAGTCTTCCAAAACTCGCGAGTTTTTTTGCCCATGAGTTTTTAAGACTTTTACTAGTCGAGTTTTTAGGCCGAATTTTTGAAAAAACTCGCCGAGTCCGACTCAAAAACTCGTTGTGATCAGCAATAACAGGGTCCACGTCAAAAAGTTCCATTTCATAATGCAAAAATAGATATTTGTTGGTTCTTAGAGCAAACAAACCCTCCCAAAGCAAGAAGACACCATTTGCAACGTTTTGCCATCAAGGAGAGCAGATTTAAATGGATTTTTTGCAGATTTTGAAGGCAAATTCGATCTCAGGAAGGTTTTTGGTTTTCCTCTTTTTTTTTGTTTAATCATTTTCTTTCATTCTTTTTGCAAAATATTGATTCCAAATTGAAAAAAAAAAACTTCATAAAGCAAATAGAAGCAAGATTTTTGCATTTAGATTCCAAAAAACAAGATTCATGTTGATTTTTTCTGATTTTTTACATTATTTTCACTATTTTTTGAGTTTTTCAAACCTAGGTCAATTTTTTGAATTTAAATCTTTTTTGTTTGAAACTAATGTTAATTTATTTACTGATTTAATCATTTAAACACATTTGTATCAATTTAAATCAAATTTAGAGAGATTTTTTAATGATTTATCATTTTATGTGTATAATGTAGGTTTTTTTTTTTTTTGTATTAAAAATCTAATATGTTGTACATTTTTTTGTATGTGTAGGTTAAATACGCACTAGTATAATGGCTTTTGCTTCAGGTTCAGCCTCTAGCTCTACCCCTCGGTGCCCATTCCATCATGGGTTCTAAGCACTCGTCCTCTAGGAGCTAGAGACCCTACATTTAAGTATGTCGTGAGAGGACCGTCACCTAGATCAGTTGTTTGCACTAAATGTAAGAAGGTACATTTTGGAGGCATAAATTGCCTCAAATACCATCTTGCAAGCGTTACTCATCGTGATGCCAAGCCTTGTCGTGAGGCCAAAGAAGAGATAAGAAGAGAGATGAATGCCCTCCTTGCAGCTGCCGAAGAAAAAAAATTGCAGAGGGAGAGGACAAAGGCAGGCATAGCAACAACCATACCTAGTGGACATGGTCATGAGCAAGTGGAGATAGATTCTCAATCAGATGAGGAGGAAAATACTGAGATTGTGGGCTCTCTTCGTGGTCCACGCATTCGTGCCCGTGTGGCACTAACCTCTAGACCCCCCTCTTCCTCTACTTTGAGTAGAGTGTCACCACTACCTACATCTTCACGCACACCACATAGTTTTTTTGTGCCAAGAAACACACCAGGGGCACAAACATCATTGGAGGCTACAGGGTGGAATAAGGAGGTGCATCAACATGCCAACATGGCATGTCCAGACTTTTGGTATTTTAATAACATTCCATTCAATGTGGCGAGTAGTCCCTATTGGCACAACTTGGTTACCGCATTGACAATTGCAGGAAAAGGCTACAAGCCACCTTCTCGCAAAGACTTGAGTGGGAGGTAAGTCAATTTAAATTTTATGCTAAGTTTATGTTCTTTAATTTAAATTAGTTTATGTTGAATTTAAGCTTTTTTTTGTTTAAAAATTAAAATTTTGTACTTATTTTACTTTGTACTTGTAGGTTGCTCACAAATGCTACCAAAAGGGCGGTGCAAGTAGTGGAAGAGCAAAAGAATGGAAGAAACATGCCTGCACCATTCTTTCTGATGGGTAGACGGATGGGAGAAACCGCACCATCCTTAATTTTTTGGTTTCTTCAAAAGGTGAAGTTGTGTTTTTGAAATCAATGGATGCCTCCAACAAAATAAAAAATGTGGAAACATTATGTACATTGTTGGAGGAAGTTGTCATGGAGGTGGGGATGGATAATGTGTCGCAAGTCATTATGGGTGGCAACTGGGAGATTGCTTGAGGATAGACATCCTACACTTTTTTGGTCACCATGTGCAGTGCATTGCCTTGACCTTCTTTTGGAGGATATAGGAAAACTTGTTTGGGTGGCACCGATTGTAGATGATGCAAAGAGCATTACAAAATTTATCTATAATCACCCTTGGGTTCTTAGCTTGATGAGAGATCATACGCAAGGGAAGGAGTTGGTGAGATCAAGTGCCACAAGGTTTGCAACAGTTTTCCTAACGTTGCAAAGCATTTTGGGTTCTTTGACTACTTTAAAACAAATGTTTGTCAGTCAAGCATGGGTGGACTCCACATATTCAAAGAAGCCCAAAGGAGATAGAGTTTCAAGAATAGTCTTCGACAGCCTGTTTGTAGAAAGAGCTATAGAGATCGTGAAGGTAACTTCAAAACTTTGTTTTTAATTTTTAAACTCAAGTCTCAAGTTGAATATTCAATATATATTTTTTTTAATTTAGGTCTTTCATTATAAAGTTGTAACTTTAATCTTTTTGTATTTGTAATGTAGGTGTCGGAGCCCTTGGTTAGAGTCCTCCGCTTGGTAGATGGGGTTCAAAACCCAATGGGATATATTTATAAGGCCATGGATAGGGCCAAAGAGGCTATCAAAAGTTACTACATGGGGGACAACCTCAAATTTGATCACATATGGGAGATTGTTGATAGGAGGTGGAACAATCAACTCCACCAACCCATCCATGCAGCAGGGTACTTCCTCAACCCTAATTTTTTCTTCTCAGACAGCTTCTCTGATCCTAATGGAGAGGTTATGGAGGGGCTCATGACATGCATTCATAGGATGGAGCCCAGCGTTGAGGTGAGAGACCTCATTGTCCAAGAATTGGATCTTTACAGGCAAGGAAGGGGTAAACTCTTTTCTTCAGAGTTGGCTATTCAAGGAAGAACCACTCTACCACCAAGTATAAAATTGGGAGTCTTTTAAGTTTATTTCACATGCATCTTATAATTTGATAAAATGTGCTTTGAGTTTGACTTTGTTTTCTAACTCTTCAATTTTTATTTTTTTTTCAGAGGTTTGGTGGAAAAATTGGGGTGGAAATACCAAACACCTCCAAAAAATTGCCCTCTACATACTATGTCAGCATTGTAGTGCATCCAGTTGTGAGCGAAATTGGAGCTTGTTTGAGGCCATTCACACGAAGAAGAGGAAAAAATTAGCTCAAAAATGCCTCAATGACCTTGTGTTTGTGCAATACAACCTTCGGTTAAAAAGAATAGAGGAAAAATCACTTGATCCTATTGATTTGGATGAGATAGATCCATACAGTGATTGGACAAGGCGAGATGAGCAACCTCCATTGTTTACCACGGACGAGATTCTTGATTTCGAGAGACAGGCAATGGAGGATGTGAGTGCAATAGGAGATGTAGGGTTGGAGGACATTCCTGAGGATGGCGAATCATTGCTAGAGGTAGAGTCAGATATTTCCAAGATGGTGGTCGAGCCTTAGCCACAGCCTTCCATGCCAACCGAGGAGCCACCAGCACTGCGTACTCGCAGGACTAGAGCATCTACCTCTTCCCTAGCTTTGACTAAATTAGGGAAGAGGAAGGTATGAAATGTTGTATTTAGTATTTACTTCTAGTTTTACTATTTTCATTTTCAGCTATCTATTGTAATTACTAATTTGTATCAAACTATCAGGCTTTCAGCCATCAGAATTTTGCATGAGAATGTGATTTTGAAATCAATCCTCTATTAATGTCAATCAAATTTAATAGAAAACACTTTTGTAATCATTTATGGACTCATTGGATTCATCTTGTCATTGAAATTTGCAAAAAAAATGTGTTTCTAATGTGATTTTAGCAATTTTTCTAGTTCCCGAGATTTTGCCGAGCTTTAAAAACTCAAAAAAATTTGGGCTTGGCGAGTCGAGTTTTCCAACTATGCTTGATATGACTATGCAAGCATAACCCACATGAGATAGATTCAATTAATAGCTCCTTGAAGATATAACCCTAGTTATATTACTAGGTTATGAATGCACAAAGGGTCCTAACCCTAAACCACTGATTAATTAATGTTTCGTTTGATTGAAAGTGTGAAATTGATTAGGGTTCCAAACCAGTGCCTATCTATTGAGCAACAGAGTCACAACACACTGAGAAAAGAACAAACTGAAATAAAAGATCATGAAGCCTTGCATTTATATACAACAAAAATTATGAAGTTCTACAACAAAACATACTTAGTAATCCATGACATAACTACATATATTCATGTATAAAAATGAGAGAGATCATTACAATGCTTGCAACATTTTCAAAACGTTGTTACACTCATCTAACCCAATCTTACACTCATGCCAACAGTGTGACAAAGGAAAATGCATGGTTGCGACCAAGAAATCTTCATAAATATACACCTAATGCCTTAGACATTATGCTACAAACCCATTAACAATATTAATCTTCTTTGATTCTGGAGGATTATACCAACAAAATGAACTAGACTGGCATCAATGGCTACCCTGCAACTTTCTAGCATCTGGAGACCACTTAGCAATCAACCTCCTCAAAATGATCCCAAATCTGCCTTTACAGTTTATTGGGTGTGAAACCCTAACCCATGGCACTATAGCAGTGCTAGATCCGCGGCCCAGGAAGAATCCTACACAAAATGGACACCTTATATCAAAAGAGACCCCCCACATTGAAATCTAGTAGCTAGGAGACCCCTACATTAATGGCAGGTAGCTAGTCAAGTGAAACAAGGCGTTTGGAATTTTGGCGCCTAAACACATTTTCAAAAAATGTGCTTTTTGTTGATTGGGTTATGATCGAGTGGCAAGTTCAAGGAGGAATCTAGAACCATTAAGGTGCCCTGTGGGTAAGTCTCAGGTGGAACCTAGGAGCATGCACATGGAATGTTGAAGTGCACCAACAAGCGTTGGGCTTGGAGAGGAATTTGGAACCTAGGCAGGCGTTGGGCCCAAAGAAGAAATTGGAACCAGCATAAGCGGGAGTTGGGGGCCAAAAGGGAACAAGAACCATGTTGGGCCCTAGGGCTCGACCAGTACTAGGGAGATTTAACATAGGGCGTCGAGCGTCGAAAGGAAACGGGAACTTTGAACATTTTGATTGGAACTGAGGAAATGCAAAGCGGGTGGCAAGAGCGAAAGAGAACTTGGAATTGGAACCAAGGTTCCAAGTTCCAAGTCCAACTCAAGTCCTGTGAACCAATACGTCCCAAGAGAGATGCGAGGATGAGAAGGCAAGAGGAAACTTGGAACCGAAACCTAGGTTCGAAGTTCCAAGTCCAACCCGAGATCAGCAAGCTGATGAAGAAAAAGGAAAAGAACGCAACAAGGACTAGACTTTGAGAGGGAATTGGTAAGCGAACAATGGAAGGGACGCAGACCTAGGTACCAGGTTCCAACTGAGGCCTAAGACCCGGTTAGGAACTAAAGGAAAATATCAAAGGCAAGGGTGGGGCATAGGCCATTGGAGGGAGCAAGGATGGAAACCCAACAGGAACTAAAGGAGAGAACTTTCATACTTAGTCAAATTTTGATTTTTTGATTGAGGTATTTCACTAAGACATGAAATGGGCAAAGGGCATGATAGAGGAACTAGAGGTACAACAAAAGCAACATGACCCATTCAAACTTTCTCAAATCTATTATCAACAATGAGTCACAAATGGCCAAGAGCGCATGGAAAACAAAAGGACTCAAACAAAAAGGGCACCATGGATTTAAGTCCTAACAGATACTATGAATATATTGCAATATTTGTTTAAACTTTATATAATACATTGAGTGTCCTTTAGAGGTTGAATTTTTTCTTGTACAAGGGTTTTCCCAGGGTATGTATTGTGTTATGCATTATTTTTATATTGTTATTCTTTAGAATTGTAACTTAGTGCACTATTCCTTTCATTGGTTTGACGTAGGAACTATCTAATTTCTTTTCATTTCATATTTGAGCTTGGTTTCAAGCTATATGAGGGTACTCCTTGTGATAGTAATCCTTGTTTGAGTGGGTACTCTATGTAGATCTTGTTTTTTTAGTACAAAAAATGGCAAACATAAAAATTGAGATCAAGATTCAATAACACTAACTTAAAACATTGGAAGCTCAAAATGGAATTCATCCTTGTAGATTGTGATCTAAGCTTTGCAATGTTTTGATAGAAACCTTGCACCATGGATGTATACATCAATTGCATATGCTTGCATGTCATGGATTCATGGTATTTTGGATTTGCATGGATGGATAAATTGGTTGCATGTGCTTGCATGTTGTGGATTCATGGTGTTTTGGATCTAAATGGACGGATACATCAATTGCATATACTTGCATGCGGTATATCAATGATGTTTTGGACTTGTATAGATGCATACATCAGCTGCATGTACTTGCATGTTGCAGATACATGATTATTTGGATTTGCATGGATGGATACATCCATTGCATGTGCTTGGATGTTGTGATTCATGGTGTTTTGGATCTGCATGGATGGATACAACAATTGCATGTGCCTGCATACTGCAGATTCATGGTGTTTTGATCTACATGGATAGATAGATCAATTGAATGTGCTTGTGATTTGCAGATCCATGATGTTTTGGATTTAAATGGATGGATACATCAGATGCACGTGCTCGCATGAAGCTAATTCATGATGGTTTGGATCTGCCAGATGTAGAATTGTATTATTTCGTTGTTCAAATAATTAATATGGAGGCTTCAGATTCGTGGGCATTCTAAATGTGTAACAGATTCAAATTCGGATGATGGTTGTCCATAGCTTGATACTACATGCAAGCCATTCATTTATAACAGATGCATGTTTTGCAAATTTTCTATTTAAAAAATGTGCTTTTGGCATGTCTGTGGAAGATTGTTATTCGGATCATAATTCCTGAGGGTTGTCCAAATGAGAGATAGTTACATATTAGCATGCATGCTTTTGTGTATGGTTGGAAGCTTGTTCTTTAGTCTCTAGTTCCTAACTTGCAGTTGTTCCAAGTTGCAAACCTGGGGCATTTTAGATATGAGGATGTTTTGGATGTAATGTCTGTGCCATGAGAGAAGAATCCGGGTTGCCTCAAATCTGCAGTATATTCCCTTTGCAAATTTCAGTTATTTTGCCTATGGCCATTGTTGAGCATTGGCATATTGGGTAGCAAAGAGAGAATGAGATGGACTGCTGAGGTCATTTGAAGGCCATTCACGAAGGAAAAGGTTTGGGGAACTGTTAATGGTGTCAATCTAAGTTGCCGAATCGGGTAATCGGTACCAGATGCCGATACGGCAAATTTTTTTTTTTGGTGTGGTACGTTTGGGCGTCCGTACATAAAACATATAAAAATCATAGATATAGACATATTTGCAATTATAAAATAAAAAATTACAATTAATAAACATTTAATATGTAATTACTAATTAATATAATTTATATTTATATTTATAATTATAATTTTAAACTATTGATTATTATTTACTAAAATAACTAATAAGAATTCTGAATTTTAAAATTAAATATACAAAATAATAATTAGATTTATATTTATTATTTTAAGATTTAAACTTTAAACTTTAAAATTGAATTAAATTAAAATACTAAAATAAATTTAATTATTTATAGGTATATAATACAATTATAAATGTAAAATGTTTAAATTTTTAATAATAAATAATAAATATTTGTTAAAACTTAACACTAAATAAATAAAATAAAACAATACAATATATATTTTATAAAAAGAATATTATTAAATATTATATTATTTATTAATATTATCATATAAATTATAAAACAATATTAAAATTAACAAGTCTAAATTATTATAAAGTTATATCACCAGGAAGAAAATGGTGGACAAAAAATTTCAACAGTCGGCCTGTTTCAAGCGTGCGACCCTAGGCGGATGAAAATCTTCAGTCACATCGTTTCAAGCGCGCGACCCTGTCAATGGCGGATGAAACCCTGTAAAATGCGTCTGCTTCTCCTTGCGCGACCCTCACAAATGCATTGTGTCTGTTTCTCCCACCCGCGCGTGCCCTTTCTCCTCCTCAAAGTCGCGAAATCACCAAGCAGAAAACAACGGCGAGTGGCAAAAATAATGAAACGAAGTTAGGTTATTTACTTTTAACATTCCAAAATCGCATGAAGTTTGCAGAAACTACACCCGAATCAACTGAAAACGCCACGTCACGAACAAAAATGGCGGGATTCGGGAAAAAAACGTGTAAAATCGCGGATGCGTTTTTTTTTCGAAAAAATCAGAACCTGGCCGACTCCGCAGGGTTTCTATGGCGTATCAGTTTTGGCACGTACCGGAATCGGCAGGGTAAAGGGCTAATTCCGATAACTTAGGTGTCAATCGAATGCAACAATGAGGACGATGATGACTTGCCTTTGAGAGCTCTTAAATATTGCCATTTCACAGTTGGAATTTGTTTGCATAAGGTGATCAGTTGCACATCTATCGGTTCAAACAAATGGATCTTTATGTTATGTGAAGATGTGATGTGAAAAGTATTTTTTCTTTCCATGGAGAAACTGGTAGTAAGTTTCTTGGTACAAGGTGTCTTTCAGTTGTCTTTGAATGGTCCTGCACAAGACTTCTTGTGGTCATGCAGTGGTCCTATAGTGGACTTGCAGTAGTGCTTCAATGGTCTTGTAACAGACCTGCAACAGTAATTTGGGTCACATGTAACACACCTGCAAATACTTGTCACACCTGCAACACAATTGCAGCAATACTTGTGACACCTACAACAGTACTTTGAGGAATCTGCAGCATACTTGTAGCACTATTTGGTGAACCTGCAAAAGCAGACTTGCAGTAATCTTGCAGGTGTCCCACAGTAGACTTGCAATGAGTTTGTTGAGACAGTTGAAGAAAAGACACTTGCATTTTCAGAAGGTATGAAGGTGGCTTTTGGGAAGAAGAGATAAAAACGATCAGAGGCGGAAAAGTGTTGGCATGGGGAATCTAGATTTGGACTCTATTCCAATTGGATGCTAGCACTATAATTGGTCATGTTTTGCCTATTGATAAGAAATTTGTTGGTTATAGATGAATGGTCTTCAAGCATTTGAGGATGTGAACTGTGATTTCATGAGAGGCTCTGGATCATGGTTTAGTGGGAGCTTTGTATAGGAACATGGTTGTGACAAATTATCTAATAGGTTGATGATGGTTACCATGAGGCCATGGGAAGCTCTAAGTGCACAACAGGAGTTTTGGAATGACATGGCTGTGCCTATAAATCTATCATGGAGATGTTTTATCACAATGCCTTGGGAAGCTCAAGATCACTTTCCATAGGAGTTTTATCAATGATGTGGATCCATCTTTCAAAGACATAGTCTTCTGATATTGAGAAAGTATACTATTCTGCCATGGTAGATCATAGATTAAGTATGGTAATCTTGGCATTATATAGCTACTTATTTGCAAATTTGACGATCAGAGACATGATCATTAGTTATGATTATGAAAACCATGGTGTACTAAAGAAGTTCCTAGAGTCTACACTGATCATGTAGTGGAAGCATTGGCTATGGTGTGGAGGTAGTCTTCTAGTGTTGAGTGCAGTGATTAGTTTTACTTGGAAGGCTCCTAGATATTGTGGTGTTGCAATTGGAGTTTCGTTGGCACGAGATGATCAGTTGTGTACTTGTTGCTAAATAGGTTTCAGTGAGGCTAGAGATTTCCTAGTTGGAGATAGAGTGTTGGAATAAGTCGATTTACTCAACAGTTTTGCAACAAAATGATTGAGGAGCCTACATCTAAGCTAAATGTGAGTTTAGTATGGACCTGATGAGGAGATTGTTTAGGGAGTAAATCCAAGTGATTCAAAGTAGGAACAATCTAACACTCCACTCTTGAGGAGGTCCACTCAGCAAAGAGTGCAACCTACTAGGAATAACCCACCTATGATTTGAGAACCTCCTCAACAGTGGAAATCATCACCTCTAGTTTGATGAAGGTTGGACCATGGAGATTGACAATGACTAGCCACTATGTGCAAAGTATAGAAGACTCTTCATCAATATACATTGGTCGAAGGGCCTTCATGAGCCCTTCTTTCACCTCTTCATCATGAGATGGAATTTAGAGCATAGGCTGCCATATGAAGTGGGGATATTCTATCACCACATCACAATGGGCTTAATATGCTCCTCATAAATTTCCAAAGTAGAATCCCTACTATGAATGGTTCGCTTTATTTTCCCAAGAATGCTATCAAATGTCTCATAAATCTAGGAGAATTTGTATCAACATATCTTAGGACTTTCACAATAGGTGTGATGAAGAAGCAAACATATCTGCAAGTGTAAACAAGTTACAAAAACTAAAATTTCAAAAAAGATTAAGTAAAAATCAAATGACAGAGTGAATGCTATTACAAAGAATGAAAATAATTTATGAGTTAAAAACATTAATAATTTTTTTAAAATTTAATAATAAAATCAGCTGTTTTTTACCTCATTATGAACCACCAATCATCATCAAGGATCTTTTGTTTCACACTTCTTCCTTTAGTTGTGCTTGCCTTTGGCCATCTACCCCACTTTGAAATAACCACCATTAAATGTAGAGGCTCCTATGCATCAACCATCCTCTCTAACAAAATGAAGTAGCTGACATGTCTAAAATTCATGAGTTTGAGGAATTCCTTCCATGAAAAAGCCCTAAAGAAAGCATATGAAGTGTGATGATTGTAAATGAACATTTGTATGTCTCTAACTTCCATCACCACTGCCTTCACCCAATCTATCTTTCCAATGTCCTTCAATGTGTTGCTCAAGACATGAACACAACATGGGGTCTATTGTAATGTCCCCTAATTGGGAATGTCCTAAATCTGCCCTAATTCCTTAATTTAAATAACAATGGGCTATAGAATGCCTTTTTCCTGATTGAAATCTTTGTTGAAGTCTTCTTCTTCACAAAATCTATTCTAGACTGCTATAGATCTGCTTTTATTTGGACTGATATATTCTTATATTCTGAGGAAAATCCATTATTGTTACTTCCCCTAATCCCTTCCTTCTTCTGCTGTATATCTATTTCCCCATCTAAGTGTTCTACAACCATATATAAATTTATTATTCTGAAATTCAATTCCACAGCAAATATATTAATTTACTATTCTGAAATTCATAAGACAATTATACTGACTGATATATATACTTGGCTGGTTGACCTGCTCTTTTTCTCTCCTATTTGATGCCTTCTATCATTAACTTGGCTTCTTTTAATACCTATGTTGGACCAAGAATCGCATCACTTCATGGTAGCCATTCAGTCAAGAGACATGTCTTTTGTCTTATTGCAACTTATGATCCTTGCTAATTAATTGTTATTATTTTAGTCGATTAAGGGATAATTAATTTATTAATATTGTACCTTATATTATTTTGCCTTGGAGATGCATTTTTACTATGTTCTTTTGTTTGGAGGAAATCGTTCATCATTTGTAATGTCTCTAATAATGATTTTATATTTAAAATATTATATGATCATAATCGTTTAATATTTATAATTTTATATTTGATAATTATAATACTATTTTATGTTAATCATGATTGTGATAATAATAGTTAAATGGTAATTATAATACTATCTTGATAATTATAATAAAATTGCTAATATTCATATTTATATTTGTAATATGTATTTGGTTATTTATTTGCATTTCGATGCTTTATCTTAGTGCTAAAATCTTGGGGACATGACAGTCCACCCCACCCAAGATTGCTTGTCCTCAAGCAATCACAACTCAAAATATTTTTTCACATATATTATTGCATTTGGATACTAATAATAATTCAGTTTTAGATAAGTTTCTTTAGTGCCTCCCAAGTCCATAAACATTTTGACAGACAACATTAACATTTTCGTAGTTTTTAAGCATAAAGTAAACACAATGATGGGAAAATCAGAAATTAAAGCAGACAACCAAGTAGCTCAGCCAAGTAAACAACCAGCTCAATCACACAGGCAAGTAGCTCAAGCACACAAGCAACTAGCTCAAGCAAGTAGGCAACCAGCTTAAGTAGGCAAGTAGGTAGCTCAAGCACACAAGCAACTAGCTCAGGTAGACAAGCAGGTAGCTCAAGCATACAAGCAACTAGCTCAAGTAGACAAGCAGGTAGGTCAAGCACGCAAGCAATTAGCTCAAGCAACTTAAGCTTTCGATGATCAAACATCTTAGCTTCCCCTAATTGGGAATACCCTGAATTTTGCCTAAATCCTTAATCTAAATAAACAAGGGGTTAGAAAACACTCCCAACCTAATTGATGTCCAGATTGAATGCTTCCACACAAATTAGAACCATTCACTATAATCATACTGGTTAGCTAATCATAAGCATTCAACCACAATAATAGTAAGTAGGTAGATTATTAAATGTTAGCAACTCATGGTCAATCCTTAGGTTGATTGGGAAGCATTCTAAAATCCTTGTAGGGTTCAACCATAAGAGAGTATGGGGAATCATGACCTGATGGGGAGCCTAGAATCCATCATGCCAACTCTTGCCCTTTCTCTTATGATTTAGCCTCTTTGGGTCTACTTGATCCCCCTCTATTATAGAACGCATTGGTTCTCCCTTATAGGACACATTGGTCCCCCATTATAGAACACTATGTCTTCCATTATAGGATGTAATGTCCTCCATTATAGGTCGCAATGACCTCCATTATAGGATGCAATGTCCTCCATTATAGATCGCAATGACCTCCATTATCGATCACAATGACCGTCATTATAGGACACAATGTCCTCTATTATTGATCGCAATGACCGCCATTATTGATCGCAATGACCGCCATTATCGATCGCAATGACCGCCATTATAGGACGTAATGTCCTCCATTATCGGTCGCAATGACCGCCATTATAGGACGCAATGTCCTCCATTATAGGTCGCAATGACCTCCATTATTGGTCGCAATGACCGCCATTATAGGACACAATGTCCTCCATTATAGGTCGCAATGACCTCCATTATCGGTCGCAATGACCGCCATTATAGGACGCAATGTCCTCCATTATAGGTCGCAATGACCTCCATTATTGGTCGCAATGACCACCATTATAGGATGCAATGTCCTCCATTATAGGTCACAAAGACCTCCATTATAGGACACTTGGTGTCTCAACTCCTCTAGACCCAAAGGTAGTACCCTCGGATACCCCAGAGGCAAGTACCCCCTTGGCCCAAGTGGGTTCATCTTGTCCCCTCCTAAGTGGCATATCTAGAAGAGGAATTCATTGTCCTGGTGGCTCAACTCCTCTAGACCCAAAGGCAATACCCTCAGATACCCCAGAGGCAAGTACCCCCTTGGCCCAATTGGGCTCATCTTGTCCCCTCGTGGGTGGCATATCTAGAAGAGGTCTTTGTTGCTATCTCCCTTTGCAATACTCTTGTAAGGTCCTTTTGACTGCATCGGTGTCCTGGTTCCCATACAATTCTTTTTCCCACTTGTCATAGGTTGCTGCTTCTTCAAATACTTGCAAATGTTTTGAAATTCAGATTATTGTGTACGACCGTGAGGAGTCTCCAAAGTCTTGTATCCTCTTGTTTGACCTTTCTTCCATAGGATGGCAGGATTATGCTCTGATACCACTTGTAATGTCCCCTAATTGGGAATGTCCTAAATCTGCCCTAATTCCTTAATTTAAATAACAATGGACTATAGAATGCCTTTTTCCTAATTGAAATCTTTGTTGAAGTCTTCTTCTTCACAAAATCTATTCTAGACTGCTATAGATCTGCTTTTATTTGGACTGATATATTCTTATATTCTGAGGAAAATCCATTATTGTTACTTCCCCTAATCCCTTCCTTCATATTTCTGCTGTATATCTACTTCCCCATCTAAGTGTTCTACAACCATATATAAATTTATTATTCTGAAATTCAATTCTACAGCAAATATATTAATTTACTATTCTGAAATTCATAAGACAATTATACTGACTGATATATATACTTGGATGGTTGACCTGCTCTTTTTCTCTCCTATTTGATGCCTTCTATCATTAACTTGGCTTCTTTTAATACCTACGTTGGACCAAGAATCGCATCACTTCATGGTAGCCATTCGGTCAAGAGACATGTCTTTTGTCTTATTGCAACTTATGATCCTTGCTAATTAATTGTTATTATTTTAGTCGATTGAGGGACAATTAATTTATTAATATTGTCCCTTATATTATTTTGCCTTGGAGATGCATTTTTACTATGTTCTTTTGTTTGGAGGAAATCGTTCATCATTTGTAATGTCTCTAATAATAATTTTATATTTAAAATATTATAATGATCATAATCGTTTAATATTTATAATTTTATATTTGATAATTATAATACTATTTTATGTTAATTATGATTATGATAATAATAGTTAAATGGTAATTATAATATTATCTTGATATTTATAATAAAATGGCTAATATTCATATTTATATTTGTAATATGTATTTGGTTATTTATTTTATTTATTTATTTGCATTTCGATGCTTTATCTTAGTGCTAAAATCTTGGGGACATGACATCTAGATAATGTGCTTGTAAACACCCACCACCATCAAGCCAACTAACTTACATACATGGGCTTGAGGAATTCCTTCCTCGAAACAATCCTAAACAAAGCATGTGAAGTGTGATGGTTGCAAATGAACATTTGTATGTCTCTAACTTCTACCACCACTACCTCCACCCAATCTATCATTTGATGTCCTTCAATGTGTTGTTCAACACATGAACACAACATGGGGTCCAAATAATGTGCTTGTAAACACCCTCCACCATCAAGCCAACTAACTTACATACATGAGCTAAACCGATCACCACTTGTACAACATTAGAGGCTCTAACCTATTATATAGCATCCTTCAAATTTTGAAATTAGAAGTTTGCATCCTTCCTCTTCTCTAAACAATCAATAGCTCTAAGAAAATAAGAGCTAGATCAACATGTGACAATGATATTGATGAGTAGCCAATGTTTGAATTAGTCCACCCATCCATGATGATGGTGCAGCCATCCCTTATCCAAATTTATCTCATTTTTTTCATCAACACACTCATCTTAGAATATTCCCTATCAAGGAGGGTGATGCATAGCTTATGTTCTCTCGAAGGGCAGGAAATGAAGGATCAATAGCTATTGTATCTTTGAAAATTTGATTGAAATAGAGAGAAAGTGCCACATGAAATGGTATGGCATGGACATTAAAAAGATTAGCAATAGAAGACTCGGCCCCTCTTGTAATTGTCCATTAAACAACCTTGCAACAGTAGAACTTCTTTTATTTCCCTTAGTAGAAGTAAAACCCTCTCCCCTTTGACTTCTAACATCTATGGTTTTGTAGGCAATAACACACTAGGCTGCATAGTGTCCATTGGAACTCCCTTACTTCTTGTCTCTCCCTCCATGTTCAACCTAGTTACCTCAGCCTTCTCAACTAGGGTTATTATCTCACAATCTTTTAACCCTAGTCCACTTATGCACAAAAGATGAGAATAAACTCTTATACAGCTGCCCCTATAGTCTTTCTTGCACAAATGACATAGCCATACTCTACTCCACCCTAAAAAAAAATTGTGTCTTTGTCTATGCGTGTTGCAAATTGTAAAGGAGGTTTTTTGGGATTAAATGCACCTTTTCATATTCTTTGAGGAGTTGAGAAAGGCATTCAAATGGGTTATTTGAACTTGCGATCCTAGCAACACTCCTCCCAGAAGAACCTCTATTGGCAGCCATACTTCTATGACCTCTAGTTCTTTGTTGAATTACAAATTCAACCTTTTCACTCTCACTACCCTCATCATTGTTTATTGTTTCTTTTTGTTTAAAATTTAAAATGCAGCTGCAAATGCAAACATAGAATAAAAAAATAAACAAAAAAACCTTCCTAAGTGTTTAAAACATTCAAAAAAACCCCAAGAAAAACTCAAAGGAATTTTTGAACAAATCAATAATGGATGGTAAACTTACCTTAAATGACATGGACTTGATGCTTTGTTTCTTTCTTTCCATTATTGTTCTCCTCTTCTCACTACTGCTCTTTCTCTTTCCCTTCTTCACAAATTGGAAAATGTCAAAATGAGTTTGCTTGTTGGTTTTTAGTTGTTTTAGGTTTAGGTTTAGTTTAAAGGGGTGTGGGGGTCCTTGTATGTCCACCCATCCCTTTTTTTCCCAAAATTGTCTTTGAAAAAAAAAAGAAAAAAAGCAAAAAGTACCTAGGTTGTAGGGGACAGCTAGATGTACCCAAGTATCCCCTTTGGAAAAAAACATATTAGGGATGTTTCCTAATTTTCTGCAAAATAGGGGATGGGGTGGTTATGTTTCCTACCTATTCTCACACCCTCGAAATGTTCCCTATGGGGAATGAGGTCATTTTTGGCAAGGGACACATCCCTAAGGAGCATAGCCCAAAACAAATCAAAAGCAAGCATCCAAAGATGAAAGGGAGAAAGGAAAGCAATTGTGCTATTCTATTATCCTTGTGTTTGGGAACTTTCTTATTACTTCTATAAGGGAAAAATCCACCCACAAGCCTTACATCTTTTTATCTTTGACATTTCTTTCTTCTCCCTCAAAGCAAGAAAACACTAAAAAATCACAAAAGATATCAAACCTTAGCCAAGCAATTCATGCAGGAAGCAAAACCCAATCACAACTATCCTGCCTCTTCATTTATGAATTTCAAAATATGCCCTCACATTCTCAGGAGAAAGACCACAATAAAATACTTTAAGAGGGCAAGAGAAAGGGTAAATTGAAATTCACCATGCAGAAAACCCTAAGAAAGCCCTCTCATCCTCTTCTCGGGCCTATTTTATTTTCACTCATTTCCTCTGCTTCTATCAGGTACAATGTGTTGGGCAGCAGATAGTGAAAGGATAAATTGATAAGGGTACCCATAAACCAAATCCAGATCCATAAACCAAATCCAGATCATTTCAGAGTCAAATAGATGAGTTATCAAACACATCAGCGTAAGTTGGGCAGCAGATAGTGAAAGGATAAATTGATAAGGGTACCCATAAACCAAATCCAGATCATTTCAGAGTCAAATAGATGAGTTATCAAACACATCAGGGATTTAAGAGTGAAAAATGACTTTTGGGGATCACCCAAGGAGACACATAAAGGCAGAATTAAAATTTGTAATTCTATGTAGGTCCTGGGATGATAGTTGATGTCCCTTCAAATCTAAACTATAACCATCAAAATATCTTGGGAAAGACCTAATCATTAACCTTCACGTCTAATAAGCACAATAATGAAATATTAATACTAGTGTTGAAGACCAGGCAGAGTTGTTGGCCACAATGCCCTGGAGATGATTTTGGTAAGAGGCCAACCATGCCACAAATAATTTAATAAACCAACATCTTTATTGGCAGCTAGGCCTGACAACTTATTGCATAATTCTGAACACCTACTGATCTCCTTGTGTGTGGAACGCTGATTTCAGAACATCTTCAAGTTAGATATGAATATGCTAGTATCCCAATCAAAGGCCCAATTTGATGATATCCTTCACACTGTGCAGTTCATCCAACATCTCATCAATGTTGA